>JANAVB010011805.1:0-63682 GCA_029216955.1 Iris pallida
ATCTATAGCATAGTATAAGTAATCATTACTTAAGAAACTAATTTATTTAGAACACTAGAGTGAAAAATAAATAAATGCTAGTTTAATTTAGTATTGTTTCATCTCATTTGTCTGCATATCTTCAAGAGCAACATGTAGGGTAACCAACGTATGTGGATGTTTGGTATCTTCCTTAGCCGGCTTCCCCTTGCACATCCTAGGCAGCTGCTCATCATATTCTCTATTAATAGTAGCCCTCCTTAGCATCGGAAAATGCTCGTATATCCATGCTTGTATATGCAATGTAGAATAATATCACATTAATCGACCAAATTTTATATTATCTAAAAAGAGAGTACGATTTTATTTGCTTACATGGAGCAGAGTTTGACAACCAGCTATTGTCTTCGAACCGATTCAAGATGCAGCACCAAGTTCGCGGTAGAGAAATGCTAGTATACCGCTTCCAAAGAATATTTGTTTGACAGTTTCTAAGTTCGCAAAATTGTTTAGATATTTGGCATGTATCGAGGTTCCAGACTTATCCGGAATGCCGACGGCCCGTCGGATGAACTGTATGTATCCCCGGGCCACTACATCGTCGTCATCGTCGTCGTCGTCATCATCGTCATCATCATCATCATCATTATCAATGAGTGTATTCCTCAAAAAACTCAAAGGAAATCAGTACTTCTTAAAATCGGGGAGGGTGACAAAAGTCTCTGCCTCAACTCCGAGAGAATTGGCGACCAATTCCACCATCTCATCATACATCTCAAAGTCGGCCTCAGAATAATCCATCATCATTTGGCCACCATCTACTCTAAGTTCCAAATTGTGGTGGACGTCATCCAGAGTGATCGTCATCTCCCCGGGTCCGAGATGGAAACTGTTGGTTTCTGGATGCCATCGCTCTACAAATGCAGAAATCAATGCGTGGTCCAAGATCTTATAAGAGTATTTCGCCAAATTTTGCAACCCGGTGGGGGTGATTTTGGCCGTCACACTCTTTCAAATTATCGAACTCCCATGTAC
This sequence comes from Iris pallida, assembly GCA_029216955.1. NCBI lineage: Eukaryota > Viridiplantae > Streptophyta > Magnoliopsida > Asparagales > Iridaceae > Iris > Iris pallida. Next base: position 1,015 of record JANAVB010011805.1, read on the forward strand.
TGCACATCTTAGCGTGGTTGATGACCCTCAAAAGACGCAAGCTTTTTTGAAAATAAAACAACATAAAGAAAGTATAAATACAAAATAAAACTATTAATTCCAAAAGTAAATTTACATTAACGTAATGAACTTGTCGGATGCTTCCATATTTGATAACAAACGTTGTTCTCGATCGACGTCAATAGAGAGCAACTAATTGGGCTCACTTGTTCCTCGGCTGGATGAGACTGTCTGGAACTATCGTCACCTCTTCTTTGAATAATGGGTACATCATCATTATCGTCGGAGGAAGATTCAGGAAGAGTCATCGGTTGCTTCGACTTAGTTGCAACGTGTTTGGTTCCACGTCTTCTCTTGAGAGGGTGCCTCTGGTTCTCTGATAGTTATTGATTTCTCGAGAACTCTTCCAGCTTGACGTGCCTTGTGCTCCGATGCGGTAGAACGTTTTCTTTTAGGACCAGCGTCAATTTCCTTCTCCTTCGGGTTCGGGTCGCGACTATAAAACAAGTACTTAATTAAAGAAGATTCAAATTGTGGCATAAATTTACTCAGTACTAGAAGTATTGAGGACTGCCACAAATTGTGGCAGTCCTGAACTGGACTTGCTGTACAACAAGTGCATTTCAGGACTGCTACAAATTCTGGCAGTCCTACAAGTGTTGAGGACTGTCAGAAAATGTGGCAGTCCTGATGTATAACAAGAGCTTTTCAGGACTGCCACATTTTCTGGCAGTCCTATATACTTTCAGGACTGTCAGAAATTGTGACAGTCCTGAAATGCACTTGTTTTACATCGGGACTGCCACATTTTCTGGCAGTCCTATTAGTATTTAGGGCTGCCAGAAACTATGGCCGAATGTTGTTAGGGTTTACTTCGATCAAGAAATTGGTTACAAATAATTGAAAAAAAAATTACATTGTATGTTTTCCATCATAATGTATACTTGGGTTTTGGAAATAAACATTACAAGAAAAATATGAGAGGAAAACTAGGGTTTTGGGAAGAGAGAGAAAGTATTAGGATTGTACCTTGTTTGTGAGGAGCCTTTGGGCGCCATCAAAATTGGGAATGAGAGCTTGGAAAAGGGGTTAAGATGAAGAAGAAGATGTAGCTTGGGGAGGAGGAAAATGGTGGAGAAGAAGAAGAATATAAGAGGAAAAGTAGGATTTTGGAAGAGAGACAAATGATGAAATTGAGCTCAAAATTTGGGTTTTCGGGGGGGGGGGGGGGGGGGGGGGTTGTGGGGTTGGAACAACCCAAAGAGCAAAAAATTGGGTTGTCCTGAGTAATTTTTTCTCAAACTAGGGCTAGTCCTAATCCTGGCTAGCCCTGAACAAGTTTGGCTGTGCCCCTATAAATAGCCCTAGTTTGGCGCCCCCCCCCCCCCCACCCCAACCCAGATTCTATAAAATGGCTATAGGACAAGATGCACTTTATGCAAGGGCGGAAATAAATTCAAACTAAGGTGGGCTGTAGTGGCCGGTGGGCCAGGGTGGGCTTACTAATGTGGAAAAAACATATGAAGAAAAAAAGATTTTTTTTTCTGCCTCTGACTTTATGTATCAGAGAGAGGACACGGAAGCTAAACACGCGATAATACATCAAAAGAGATGACGGAAATTAGTGTATTCGTGGGAAGTTGCAGATGGCGTCAATTGAGGATAAATGAGAGAAAATTGTCTCACACAGTTTGGATATATGTATACATGTACCGGTTAAGATGGAGAAAGAGGTTTTAGTTAATGGAACCACTAAAACTAGGGGTAGACCTAAACGAACCTGGTTTGAGGCTATATCAAATGATATGTTTTTTGTTAAAAGTTACAAAGGAGGACATGGATATGGGTATGCCATTCCTTTTGCTTCTGGCTTAATGTGTCAGGGAGACGAATCACAATTCTGTATAGCAAAATTGTACATTTTACCCTCTTCGCATGAGCTGAAATCGAATGACAAAAAAGGTAGGTTTACCTACCCACCAACTAGCCTTTAGGTTTTATAGCAAAGTCCTTTGTTGCTTGTAGACTTGGCTTGGGATTTGGTACTAGAGAGTTGAGGTCAGGTTGACATCCGGTTATAAAACTTCACCAGTTCTTTTATGGAGCTGTCATGACCCGATTTTGATGGGTAAATTCTTGAATGATGAGGATAACGATTATAGTGGACACTGTTCTTAAGGGACTTGAATGGAAGAAACTAGTCGACGTAAAAAATTTGGGGATTGGGGTAGAGACCTTGTTGTTCCTTTTGAAGAGAGAATTTCTATTGTTCAAGCTTAGGTGGGTTTAGATTTGTGATTATGTGTGTCTGTAGAAAAGAAACGCGTCTCTAGTTGATGTTATTAGTATAAGTGCGAGAACAGTCGAAGATAAATTCTTCTAGGTCCAGCATGTGTACATTAGGACCAAAGCTCTTTATTTTATTAGAATTTATAGTACAAAAATGGAATATATGAAATGTATCTTAGAAAATCTTTAGAATGTTATAGAATAGTTCCATTGGAAGATAGAGTGAGCAATTCTTTACATAGGACAAGCCATCCACATTATAGGGAGGTCCTTTTCGTATACTTATCTAGAAGGGATGGCCACTGACATTTGAAAATTAAAGAGCAAGTTCAATGGGTTGAGTGTAAAATAAACAATGATATTTTGGTCAGGACTCATAAAGTTCGGCAATCAAGAAACATGTCCAATAAATGTGTCAAGCTAAGATTGATGAGAGTCAACAACACAACAAAAATGATGGGTTCAGAAATAAGTGTATATGGGAGGTCAGAAGTTGTTTTAATTGAGGATGACATAAGATTGAACCATTTGAGATGGTTTAGACATGTTCAATGGACCACCAACGAGCCGCTTATGATCCATAGTATCATAACTGAAGGAGTTGTTATATCTCTGGACACCAAAATGCAACTACTACGGAAAAGTAATTTTGAACATTTTAATTTTTTAATGAAGTATAATAGAGATGAAAAGGAGAAGCATCCATGATGCAGCTTATCCTTGGATAAGATACAACTTCAGTTCCTCATTAATACTACTATGATTAGAAATATCTGTCTGCTGGAGTGTGCCACTTGAACCTCTCCAAATTATTAACATAGATTAGAAGGGTGGTTTCTGTAGGAACTAGGAAGCATGCCTATGCGGGGTACTTTTTTGAGTTGGTTAGAGAATTGAGCACATAGGTGATATTTTTGTTTAGTATAATGTTTTTTAATACCCATCCTATTTACTTTCTCTGTTTTACGAAGATTTCACTTTCCTGAGAGAAAACACACAAGATTTTGTAGACCTAGTTTGCCATAAGACCTCTCGATGATGCATCATATAACAGAGGTCGGTCCATTGTCTTTTAAAGATTTTCCTATGCTTTGGAACATTGAAGGTAAAGTGGCCTGTGAAGGGGAGATGATTGTACTGTGGACACGGTATAGATTTTTGGAGTGCCTGTGCTTCTTAGTTATTATAAGACGAACAATACATACAGATCTACATTTTTGATTACTTTTTATAACCAACACTGGCCCCAAATAGTTGTGACAAGCTCCATGGTTTTTGTTCTCTGTTATACCTAAACCATATAAATGCAACTGGCTTATCTTCATTTGCATTTATAAGAGTGGAGACCAGTGCCATTTGTTATGCATATTAAATTTGAACACTGAATGCTCTACCATCTTGATTCTGCAGGTGTCCTGCTTGCAGAAATTATAAGGTACAGGAGCTTAATCTTTGGAATTACATGCCCTGGATTTCTCAAATACTAATTCTCTTGTTGCTTGACCAACAATTATACAGCCTCATTATGAGAAGGTTGCAAGACTATTCAACGGGCCACATGCGGTGCACCCTGGACTCATAGTTATGACACGGGTAGACTGTGCTGACAAGGTATTGTTTATTGCCTACTTTCTTGTATTAGATGATAATTTGTGATTCAACTTTTTATGAATATGATTGTAGAAGAGATGCCAAATATACTTAAAGCATATAAGTAATAAGTTGTCTATGATATTAAACTCTCTCCTTTAAGGTGTTTGTTTGTAGGGCTGCAAATGAACATAGCAGCTTGACTCAAGTTGATAAATGCTCAATGCAGCTTGGTTCACGAGCTGAGCTTGATCATGAAATGAGTTTGATTTTCTTAATGAGCCGAGTTTGAAGATAGGAAGCGTGGAATGTGACTTGCAAACAAGCTCGACTTATGAAGCTTAATGAATGCTCGGCTCGACTCTCCTCAGCTTGACTATGTTGACTCAACTCAACTAAGTTGACTCAACTATGTCTAAACTTGGCTCAAGTCAACTTATATATAAGCCATCCACTTCTTTTTACCCCTCAAATTACAAGGCAGACCAACCATAAGCCATGACCATAATGTCTTTAAATTATAGTTTGCAGTATCGGTCGATACCAATACAGTGTGGCATGTCCTGGTCTGTACTGACCGACACCGACATTGGGGCCCTCTTTTTCAGTCAATTTGGCAAAGAAAAATGAACGAAAAAGACCAATAAACAAGGGTGTAAAAGCATAGTAAGGTTGTAAAAGTATGTAAAAGAATAAAACTTATCTATCGTATGTAAATCAATCGGCAAGGGTGACTACTATTTATTCAATTTCAAAACTAAAAGAAACAACACTGGAAATATTCAAAATTATGACTAAATGTATAAAATATATTTTCTAAAATGTTAATAATTATTTGCTTTCCGATAACTAAAAATCTGATACTTCGATCCGAAACTGCCGATACCACTGATCCCGATACTCATAGGAATGGTCCGATACAGATATTGCGAACCTTGCTTTAAATCACTAAAGAAGAGAGGAACCCTCAAATCTTCATTTTACTTTTCTCTCTACTCTTTCCAAATTCTCCAACTAGAGTCTCTACCACATTTCACTACACTGTTACCCATGAGGTCCTCCGGTAGCTGGGCTCCCCCCGCTGACGAGTTCTTTAGTTGTATTTTCTCCCCTTATTTACACCATCAATGAGGTCCTCCATCGCCTCTATCACCTTTCCTTACATATTCTGTCAACAATCACATAGCTCGTGACGAGGAGTTGAGCTATAGCAGCTTGTGAGCTAAGTTGGCTTCAAAGTTTGAGCTCAACTTGATTACAAGTCTTATTTCCTACTCACTCCTTACTCCTCTCAAACATATAAACTACCTATAACTCATGATAGTTGTGCATAAGATTTCACGTGCCTTTTCCTATTTTTAGAATATGTTGCAAATGTTTCCTCTACCTGCTGGTTACTTGTGGACTTTATTTCCTTGACAATTTATCCTTGAAGATGAGATGGATGTTATACCATCAAATCATAGTTCGCGGTATTATATCGGTTTTTGCATGCTCCGATTCGTTACCGTCCGCTACCGATGCTGACTGATATTGATGTTGGGAATCTCTTTTTCGGTCAATTCACTAGAGACGTTCAACAAAAAACATAGAAGAATGAAAAAAATAGTTTAACATAATGATTATGTCTTGCTGAATATTGACAATATTAAAGTGTGCGGATAGATTCCTTATTGATAACTATAATCGTTACTATTTGTTGAAGTTGTATATCTATAAATTCCATAGTTTGCAGTATCGGACGATAACGATACGATACGATCGATACCGATACGGTTTGACATGTCTCGATCCGGTACCGACCGCTACCGCTACCGATACCGACTCTGAGAAAATTGGACGAAAAGATAGAAAAATAAAAAAATATTGTCAACTAATAATTAATGATTAACTTAAAATGTATTGATATGATTATTTATTGATAAATTGTAAGCAACAACATATAACCAAATTAATATGTACTTGATCTTATACTCGTCTCTTTTGTCTTTTACATATTAGTGAGACCCTCAGAGCAAACAATTTAAATACAATTATGTCTAAATGTATCAAATATTTTTCTAACTTTTAAAAACATCTTTTATTATTTTTGGACTTTCTAAAACGGATAACTCGATACTCTGTTCCGAAATTTCTGAAACTGCCGATACCGATACTCATATGTTAGGGGCGAAAATCGATTCGGATACCAATATTTTGAACCTTATTAAAAATTCACAACATTTATCTATATTAATATTATTCCATTCAAAACTATTTATTGTGGTTGTACTATATTTAAATGCAAGTAAATAAACAATATTATCTATTGCAAGTGGAATATTATTTCATTTAAAGCTAATGAGAAATAACCTATAAGATATGAAATTATATCTAAATGTATCAAATATTTTTCTAGCTTTTTAAAATAATGTTTACGATTTTTGGCTTTCTAAAATGAAGAATTCGATACTCCAATTCAAAACAGTTGAAACTACCGATATCGATATTCATAAGAAACTCCATTCAAGATTTAACAAAATTTTATGACAGACCATCGACCCGATGTCGGCCCTTTACGTTGGTGCCAAATTTCTAACAAAGGTAGCTATGAGCAAAAGATGACCATGCCAGAAAACCTAAGTGACCAGTTGGCAGGTGGGTAGATAGATGAACCTACCTTTTGGGTTGCAGTTTAAGCTCATACAACAATGAACACCCTCCAAGTTCTTCTAGACCATAAAGAGTCTAGACGAAGAGCTAAGATGGTACTATATAGGGAATTGCATTCATGTCTATGCCACATTATGCCAAAGAGTAAAGGAATGACAACCCCACTTTCAAAATCAAGCTTATAAGGTTTGACTCTCTTGAACTGAAGCAGACTAGAAAGTATAGGATAGATTCTGCTACTGCTACTGGGAGTGTTGTTGACTTGAAGTGGGGCATGGCCGCATGGGTGGAGGTACGAGGATAGGGCTCAAATGAAGTTTGATTTCTTTATTTAATGTAATGCCTAGGGAGAGTTAACCTTACTTTGTTGTACTATAGGTATTTGATATAAGCAATTATTCATTCTTGGTTATTTGGTTAAATTGAGGTGAGATAATCCCTTTTTTATATATAGAGAGACACTACATATTTTGGTTAATATGCTCATAAGTTACAATTTAATTTCCTCGATATTTAAATATAAACTCAACCATATTTAGATAATCATGTCAAAATATATGGATTAACAAGTACATATGTCAGTGTTTTTTCGGCTGGAATTTTGAGAGCTACAATGACAGATGATCTATGGCAAAGTGTGACAACAATGTTTGTTTCTACAAGCATGGATATTAATATTATAGCCGGAGTAGGTATTGAGTTTATTTGTGACTATGGAGGGGGTGATATCCTAAGGAAATTATTTGATTTGGAGGTTAACACTATATTATAGTTAGGCCTTCAAGAGGAGACTTAAATAGTAAAGATTTAAGGAGGAAATGAAATCCTTTACATTTTATGGATACACATTCTCTATAGTGGCAAGTCCTTAACGGATGGGTTTATTCTGGACCTCTTAGTCTATCTGTTTATTTGTATATTACATGTGAATTCTAAACATGGAGTTTTACTTGTCTATGCATGCCTTGAAAGTAGGGTTGGCAAACGTGGTGTCAGGTTGGGATGAGAGGTGTATTGTACATATTTGCTCAGTCCAAATCTGATCTATTTGAGAGACTGGTAGGGTTCTAGAACTAGAGACCGACTCATATAACCTGGTTTACATTTGAGCCAAATAAGCTCTAAGTCAATTTCCTCGGTTATCCGCACATGCTAGTACTCCCGCCAAATAAGCTCCCAAGCCTATCCTAAGCAAGTAGTGAAATTCCTCTTCTTCGTTCTCAACTATAAATCATCAACAAAACCTACCCTCCACAAGGAAAAAGCAACTTGATTGAATGAGGATGAAGTTCATCCCACAGGGAAGGCACTGCCTAAATTGGAGTATATGCTATGATTGAGAAATATGTTTGGAGTCAAGCTGAAGATTATGAGAAATATGTTATATAAGGTGTCTTCATTCGAGTGTATTTGACAGGTAGGCTTGGTCTTTGTTATTGAAAAAAATAATATGTTTGTAGGTTGTGAACTTGGGAATATTATATATATATATATATATATATATATATATATATATATATATATATATGTGTGTGTGTGTGTGTGTGTGTGTGTGTGTGTGTGTGTGATTCTTGATTATTGCTTCTAATGTAATACTTTCGATCCACCGCTCGATCCGATCATCGCACATTTTACTTAGGTTTGCAAATCAGTACCACGCAAGGTTCTAAACCGCGGTACGCGGGTGTGCGGCGGAGAGAGTCCGCCTACTGCCTAGGCCGCTTAGGCAGTTGATACATTTTGGACATTTTTTACTATTTTACCGTCTAGTACCACGCATTCGCATGATCATGAACAACTTGTGCACAAGATTTGAGATTTGTTTCCTCGGACGGTATGCCTCGAGTACTGGGGCTGATCCGACCCGGAGGGAAATGTAAGCGTGCTTTGGTGGCACGAGGTATCGGGACATTCATTGAGGCTAGCTACCTACTTTGAATGGTGCGCTGCATACCCTCGAAGTCCTATATAGCAAAGTCCTAAATGGTGGAATAACACCAGTGATCATGTTGTAAGGATGTATGCTAATGAATGTCTTGTGTAGGCAGAGTAAGTATATTATATATCCTGTATTTTATGCAGGTATGAGGAAGTCATCTATCGGTAAGAAATTACTAAAAAGTATGATATGTTTATCATACATGTTAATTCAACTTGACTGCTTAACATGTTAACCTCAAAGTATGCTACAATGTTGACTTTCTATGAATGCTGCTATAACATGCTTACATGCTTCACTGTGATACTGCACATGAACTGTATATTGATGCTAGGCCCAAACAGAAAGGCCACTCTTAATAAGTGTTTGCTCACATGACTACTTAGTGTTGGTTTAGGCGAGTGGGCTGGTTCTGCTCGCCAGTACACGACAATGTACTGACCCACGTTGTGGGCATCCTTTTCAGGTACTCGTGCTTGGGAAGTTCAGTACACTAAGATTGTTATTGATCAGTCCCGAGGCATCGAAAATTTGTTGGACATGTAGAAGCTCTCCTTGTAAAAGATGATGTCTTCTGTTTATAAAGGACATAATGTATGAATATTGTATATCACTTGTATCAGTGAGTTGTAAGCCAAAGTCGGCATATCCAGTTGTAAGTCAATGTGTGACAAGTTCAAATATAAGCCAAATTGGCATGAGTTGCTAGCCATTGAGAATCTTTGTAAACCTATGTAAACTTGGTAGGCTGATGCAAGTTTTGTACTTCATTTTAATTATCAATAAAGAGAACATATTTCTACATGTCTTATTGTGACTTCAAGTTATCTGCTTATTCCGCTACTATGAATCAATAAGGTATTTTTTTTCAATAAGAGAGAGATGTCCTTATTATCTTCAATTTGTTTGCTTGTGCCGCTGCCATATGTTCCTAATTTGAAGATTATCAATTATGCACCGTCTTTGTATTGTACAAGTGCAATTTAGACTTGTACGGTATCACGCCCAATCGAGGACGATCGGTTTCCAGAGATAAATGTGAGGACGAATGACTCTGTGGAATCGGGACGTGACAAAAATAGACTTCACGTCTGCCATGTGTACTCTAGAGTGTTATATGAAAATAACATTCTCTGATACCAGTTGTTGGAACGTTTAACACCTCTAATTGACCAACATGGCCTGTTCCTCACCATCGAAATCATCATCTTCGGTTTCCTCGTTTGAGACTTTCTTTACATGTGCTTTGAAGGCTATTGACTTTTTCTTAGGTGTACATTCTTCAAAGTCCTTTAGGTCCAGCTCATGAGTTATCAGTTTTTTCGTACGTGTCTTTAGCGATATGGTGGTGAGATCGTTTCCTTCTATGATTGTTGTAGCCTTGGGGTTCCAGTTCTTGGTTAATCCTTAAGCACCTTGCGTATCTTCTCGTGATTACTGTATTTCTTGCCAAGAGATAAAGGATTAATGATGTTTAGGAAGTGTAAACATTTGTGTGATTGATTCATTTGACTTCATTATGAAAGTCTCACACTCTTGCGTCAATATGCTAATTTTGGATTTGTTCACTTGTGAAGTACCTTCATGAGTTATCTCAAGAAATTTTCAGATTTCGTATGTTGTGACACATGTAGATACTCTATTGAACTCAGTCTTGTCTATAGCACAAAATAAAGCATTTATGGCTCTGGCATCAAGACTGGCTTGTGTCTTGTCTAAGTTTGTGTATCTATTATGGGACTTATCAATAAGGTTGTCATCAATCACTATTCTAGACGACTTTTTATAACAGTCTATGACAATTGACCAGAGATCAAAGTCGAGTGATTTAAGAAAGAAGCTCATTCGTGTCTTCCAATAAGTATAGTTGGTTCCACCAAACAGTGGAGGTCTATTTGTGGATTGTCCTTCACCTGTGAATATAGACTTCACGGCTGCCATATGTACTCTAGAGTGTAATATGCAAATAACCTGCTCTGATACCAATTGTTGGAACGTTGAGCACTTCTAGAAGGGGGGGGGGGGGGTGAATAGAGTGCGTGTGCGCAACGGAAATAGTAATCCCCAATTAAAAATTATGACGGTAAGTATAGCTGATATAAACAAGACAATATCCAACTACATAATATGTAACAGAAAAGCAAACATAAACACCGAGGTTTATACTGATTTTTCTCTGAGAGGACTAGTCCAGTCTTGAGAACTCTAGCTCGATGTTTAATCCACTGTGCAGTGAAATGCAAGCTTTGATCCGAAGCACTTGCAACTTTTTACGGACACCTCGTGCTTTAATCCGAAGACACGAGCAACTTCATAACGCAAGCCTTTGATGCTAAGGACTTGCCAATTTCAAAACTGGTATGAAAACTAAGTTGTTTTCAAGCTTTCTTACAACTCTGACCAAACTTCTAGATCGAACTGAACTAACACTTGCTTGACTAGGAGTCGTAATGCTTAAATTAGGAAGATAAACAGCTCAAGCGAACTCTTAAAAAGATAGAAGAAGAAGAGAATAGATTGAGTGAAAATGAATTGGAAATCTCTTCTATTTATAGAGTTCTCAGAGTTCGGTCCCCCAGAAGAGTTCGGTCCCCTAACGTTCAAAAAATCGAATGTTGGATTCCTGTTCTTTAGGTGGACCTGATCTCAAGGGAGCTGGGTTAAGGAGACATAGTTTCGTCCGAGTTCGGTTTCCTTGCATTCTGCAGGGTCCAAGTGATTTTGTGGGCTTTTGAGCTTTGTATTGGGTATGAATTTTATAATAAGTTTGTGGACTGAACTACATTGGGTAGGCTTTTTAGTAGGGATAGGCTAGGAAGTAAAACAAGTGCCAAGTATGTTCGATGTATATATTTTTTCTAAACTCAATAAAATGTAAAATACATAATAAACTGAAAAAGACTTTGTTCAACAAACTTTAGCAATTGGGTGAAGACTTGTTGCAGTCGTTTTAGTAGAGCAATTCACCAGTTCTCTTTTGGCAGTGCATTATTTGTTATATCGAACCATAGTTTAGTCGGTTATCGAAATAGGGTGTGACCATTGACTTATGGGCCAACAAATGAAGCTGTCAAGCGAAACTTAGCAGCTCTACAAAATGGAGCAATCCCGCGGAAATCAGTAGATTCGCAAAATCGAGCCCCGCAGAACTCAGCTTCACTGGATGGAGCAACATCATAGAACTCCACAGTTTAGTAGTTTTTTCAAAGCAAACTAGACCTGAAAACTATATAGGAAGAGTTGGCTTCGTCCTCGAACTCCCACGAGATGCAATGCCTCATCGACCCTCGTGCGCTGCTGACCGGGCAGCGGGATTCCTGCAAGGGGGCGCTGCCCCTGGTCATATCTCCGAAAATATCGTAGAAGGTGGTGATGTCAAAATTTAGCCTGATTATCAAGATTTTGCCAGAAGCAAAATTTGGTGGAGGCTTAGCCCCACCCTGCAATTCACAAGTGAACCCGATGTTCATCTTGAACCTGAAGTTTATCAGTACCCGAAGTTCATAAGAACATGAAGTTCGCAATATACCAATAAAAATTAATAATGTATTAGCTTTTACCATATTGGTAACATTGTCGCAGCATTAGCCTTGCATATTGCTAGCATTGTCGCAACGATGCAATTTGTGAGAATTAAAGTTAATAAAATGATAGAGATACTAGTCTTGTTATACCGCTAGCATTGTCATAACGATAACTTTGCCAGAAGCAAAATTTGGTCGAACAATTTTCCCCTAGCGTCCCCTGAAGCGAAATTATAATTTGGCTAAGGTATGAGCTTTCGCCATATGGCATAAATCTACCATATCTTAGCATCGCCTGAAGCGAAACCAAATCATTTTGGCTAAGGCATTAACCTTGTCAAAAAATGCAAGTAGCATTATATCCTCCGTAATGCAAGAAGCATTAGCTTTGCCATAGCAAAAGCTACAAATTGATGGGATAGGCACAAAAAATTTCTGAAGCAAAGCCCCTACTCGACGGAGGTCACAATCTCGTCGTAATGCAATCAATATTAACCTCGTCGAATATTAGCTTCGTCAGAAGCAAAGCTCAATATTGGTAGAGAGCTAGCCTTGCCATACTACTAAATTTGTCAGCAACACGTCTAAATATTGGTAGAGGCCTAGCCTTCCATAAATATGCCACACATATGAAATTAACCCGAAGTTCATAAATAGAACCTTGTGGATATTTTATTTATCCAATGTACTAGCATCTTGTGTTGTAGGGGTGCAACTCGGGCGGGTTGGGTCGGACTTGAGGTCAACCCAAGCCCAACCCGATGAATCATAAGCCTAGTCCGAGCCCAAGTTTGGCCCGACCTCGGGTTCAATATATGAAGCCCAAGACCAAGCCCGAAGGATCAGGTTTGGCTCGGGTCCATCGGATTTATTGGGCTCTAATATAATATTTGAAATATTTTTAAACAAAAGTAATATTAAACACATAATCAAATAGCAATCAAGTCTTGATCATTACAAAATACAAACAGAAATAAGATTTAGGATAAGGAGTTGAAGAGTTTGGGTGAAAAATTTTAGGATTTAAACTTTTTATTTAGGAAGTATGAAACCATATATATATATATATATATATATATATATATATATATATATATATATATAAGTCGGGTTTCGGATTTTTCGAGTAACCCGACACATGAACCTGAGCCCAATCCGATTTTTGATCGGGTTCAAATATTTTAACCCAAATTCGAGCCCGAACCCGAGTATCTTCAACCCTAACCCAACCCAGTAACGGGTTTACCCGATCGGGCTCGGGTTTAGCCCGTCCGAGTTGCACCCCTATTGTGTTGACATGAACAATCCCCTTGCCTGAAGTAAATGCGGAATATTCAGAACAAACCATCAGTCTTACAAATATTTTTACATGTACATGCGGCTGATGGTTGTGGTTACAACATATATGTACGAAGAATTGGATACCGAGATATACATAAAGGTCCATGAAGGACTTCGTCTAAGTTATAAAAATATTTTTAGACCCTCGGAACAGGTTGAGGTGTTCACTTTACGGATTGAAATAATCCAGGCTGATGTGGTATTACCGTCTAAGTGAGTATTTGGTTAGTCAGAAATATGCGAATAATGAAATATGTCCTTGTGTGTTCATTAAGGAAACACATTCCGGATTTGCGATTGTAACGGTCTATGTCGATGGATATGAATCTCATTGGGACCCCTGAAGAGCATGATATAACTGTCTTGGGATTGTAACTGTCTTGAAGACTGATTCTGATCATCCCTGAAGGTTGATGCCAATTATCTATGAAAATTAATGTTGATCATTCCTGATATTGATTATTGAGTTTTGCACACTCAGGGGAGAGTGTTGTAGTTAGTTATAACTACTTGTTGATTGTGCCCAATAGATAGGGATCTTCTATCCTTTAGAGATCTCAACAGATCTACTTATTATCAGTTGTAACCAATTATGACTTTGTATATAAGGCTAACAATATTCCCATGCGACAGTTACTTGCTCATATTAATAAACCGTGATTACTATCCTCCTCTTCCTTCTCTTCTTCTATCATAGTTCCAGAAGAACCCCTTAGTCTTTTAGACTACAACATGAAACTCTATTTTTAGATAGAAGGCAACTCGAAATGCTTCTTCTGAAGTCTGCAAAATCACTTTGTCGACTTCCATGCACTGATTCCATAGTTGGCTCTTTTGTGATGCTTCTTCTGAAGCCTATAATCATGATCCAAAGCCTCCGCCACTTGGGAATTTTCAATGTGCACATTGATGCACCTAGTCATTCAGTAAAATATGAGTAAACAGTAATTTCCTCCAATTAATGGTAAAAATTCATAAGAAACATGGAACATAATCATTGATGTAAATGAATGTGCCACCGATCCCTGCATGGTTTATATTTGCATTCCAAAACTGAAATGGGATTGTCAACATGTATCGGTTTTAACTTGTTACATGTTAACCATGACATGGTGAGAAGATAACAATTTTGAAATAGGAATATATGTCCGGGCTTTTCTCTTATGTTTTTGACGAAACAACAATATAGTTTCTAATTTGACTGTTAGTTTTATTTAAAGTCCCTTCCAATGTACCAAAACTCTAGAGTGTTGGTGAGAGTTGATATTAACATTGTTCAACACTGCCCCCCACGGGTGGAAGGCCGATTTTGTGGTCCGAGAGTTGGATTCACACAACGTTATTTTTTTCTTAAAATTATCCGCTTGAAATTAATACGAGTCAGAGGATTCAAACCTGGGTTGCTCCGATACCAAGTTGAAGTCCTTCCACTGCACCAAAACTCTAGAGTATTGGTGAGGATTAAGGGGGAATATTTATACTATTTAACAATTTTAAAAGTTGTCACACTCATTTTTCTAGTTGAGGGTATTTTGGTGATTGTAAATTTTTGATTATTTTAATATATTATATTATTGGTATTGTGATTTTTGGCCTATTGATAGTATAGCCTTGGTGCAACCTAGCCTAGTGTCTCACCATGACTTAGTGACTTAGTTAGCATGATTAATTAGTGTTAGTAATCCTATTCTAGTTAGTTTCAAGTTAGAAGCTAATTAGCAAGTTTTGGTTAGAGGCTAGTTAGATCTATTGATTTTAATAATTCATTTTAACCATAGAAAGAAGCCCAAGCCCAATTATTATGAAACCCTAGCCCACCCATGTTGTGGCCGGCCAAGTAAGGTCAAGGAAACCCTATTTAATATCTCATGTTGAGTACTTGCTTCCTTTTCCATTTCTTCTCCTTCTGGCAAAAATTCTAGGTATGTGTTTTCTTCTATTTTCTTCATTTCTCTTCCTTTTTAACCCTAGTCTTTTGCATTGGGTTCTGATCTATGTTTATGGACTGTTGGTGGCTAGCAATCTTAGCTTTGAAGAGTTTCAGATCATTCAAGTTGAAGGATCTTCACTTTTGGAGCTTTTTATAGGGAATTCACCCTCAATAGGTAATCTCTTCAAATCACTTCAAATTCATGAATTCTTTCCGTAGATGCATCCATCTAGGTGTCCCCTAGCTGTAGGATGAGTTTTGTAGGAATTGGTATTGGTTTGGTGTCCGTATCGGACACGTATCAGTGTTTTGTGTACATGTTTGATGAAATTCCTCAAAGGAGTTTTTGTTCGTAATTTTGAAATCTAATTGAATGAATTTGTAGCCCTATACGTGGCTTTTGATTTCGTATTGGACTGAGCACACATCGTGTCCCTTTTCGTGTCCAAATCTGGACACGAACACGTGCACGAGGCCACGGTTTACTGCCCTGCTACCCGACCCTGTTTCTGGACACGCCACGCCACGTGGACTCGTGCCACTTGGCACAGAGGTGGGGGCCATCACGGACATGCCACCCCTCGAGTTTGGGACCATCTCGTGTCGTGTCGGACACGAAACCCCGTGTGCACTGGTCTTGCACTGACTGTGCACAGTCGGGTTTTACCGACTGACACAGGGTTCGTGTCACTTCTGGACACGTCGTGGTCTTGTGTCAGGGTGCTAGACTCCTAGCCCTAGACCTCTACACGTATGCACGAGCACGAGGACACTGGGATACTTTGTCGTGTCCAAAAACGTGTCGACATAGCTGCACGAGTCTGTCTGAACACAGTTTCTGATACTTCTATTTTTTTGTATTTTGGACACTTCGTGTCCAGCAATGTGGACACGAAGTTACCCCCTGACACGAGTACTTAGTACCTCACCTCTGTTTGAGATTGATTTGGGTTTTCCATGTGGAATTGGGTTCGAATTTGCATGAACTATGAGTTTCCTGATACTTAAAAAAAACTGGGTTTGAAAACTGAGTTTTCAGAGTTTTAAATGGATTAAATTGCTAATTTATGATTAATTGATGATGATTAACACGTATACATGCTTGGGTTGATGTTTGCATAGTTGGGTTTCATACGTATTCATGTTTAGGCTTGTAATTTGGTTTTTGAATATGTGGGATACTCGATACATGACTGAAACATGAAGTTTAGGTTTAATTCTCC
Source organism: Iris pallida (assembly GCA_029216955.1). Classification (NCBI taxonomy): domain Eukaryota; kingdom Viridiplantae; phylum Streptophyta; class Magnoliopsida; order Asparagales; family Iridaceae; genus Iris; species Iris pallida. The sequence continues at coordinate 17,503 of JANAVB010011805.1, forward strand.
ATATGTTAGTTAATTCTGAGATATGAGCATTGATTTCCTGTTAACTGAGTTTAGGTTAATTCATACATGTTAGGCTTGATGAAATGTTAGCATTGGATATGTGTAATGCACTATACAGTTGGTTGATAAATTGAGAATAGGCTTTGAAACATCGATATGTTATTGTCCTAATTAATGTTGATGATGATGATAGTGTTGTGGAGGCCTATGCATACTGCCATAAACCTGAGCATAAACCATTTGAGATGATTAATTTGCTGCCATGCTACATGTAACCCCCTATACACCAACTACTTGTCTAAACATATGCATTTTTCACAAAACCCTTGGTATGTTAACTGTTTCCTGAAAACCTGATTACACTATATATATATATTTTATATATATATATATAAAAAATATATATATATATATATATATTTTATATATATATATATATATAAAATATATATATATATATCACCCACCCTTTATATGCATGAATATATTATATATACATTGCTTGTATTATGGGCATTTAGCCTAAGTGAGCCTATGTATATTATATGCACATATCTACTGGTGGGTGTGGTTGCTTGGTTTGGCATTGTACTTGTGTTTGTGTGATATTATATATATCTATATTATACCCATATGTAAATTGAATGTATATGTGTATAATGTGATTTTGCTATTAAATATAGCCTATGGTTTAATGAATCAGTTTAGGATTGAACCAATGAGCCTAATTTGGTCGAGTTGGCTAGCAAGTTGACCAAGTTGACAAAAGTCAACTTTAAGTCAAACTTGATCCAAATCGACTCAAACGAGCTTAGAATGATTTGATAATTTGTGTTTGACCTAAAAATTAGTAAACAGACTAGTTGACTTATAGTTGACTAGGTTTGACCAGAGTTGACCAAGGGTTGACTTTGACCTAGAAGGACCTAGAATCATTTAGAATGCATTGTAGGCTATTCTTATTTCATGTTAGACATGTTGTGACCTGTGTTGCTCTAAATAGGACTCAGATACTCCAGCTCAGACTCATATTCTCATCAGACAGTCAGATATCAGGCGAGTACATTCTCTGACCGTTTCATACTTGTTAGAAATTATATTCTTGTCATAGTTTAATTTACTTGATGCTGACACGACATTATCACGGATTAGTACTATATGGATCTTTACATGAGATGTTATCTCCCTCGGGTGCACCGAATACATCGTATCATGTGCTTTTCACGAACATCATGTATTTTGTGGACCCTTATTATTCATGTATACTCATGTGCTCTCATGTACTCTCATGATCTCATGAGCTCCATGTATAAACTATCATGTACAATAACATAACCTGTCTAGATCCTTGTGTATTGATTGGGGCATGGGGGAGTAGAAATAGTCATGTGAACAATTCCATAGTAGTGTAATCATGTACAAACTCTTTAGTATAATTATGTGCAAATCAAGCCGTTCACATGTCTATCTTGTACTCTAAATCACAGTCACTTACAGTTCCCTATTATCATATATAGATAGCTTTGTTTATCAGTTTCTTTCTTTCTTTTTTATGCTTATTTCTTACAGCGTTTCATGTATCTTAACCTATCACATACTTTATATTTCCTGTCAAGATATGAACTGCGTGAGATGTATTGTGCTCGTTCCCGTCCTGATTGGACTGTTGAAAATATTACATGTGATGAGGAGGAGTTCTGCCCTACATATTATGGCACATGCTTAGATGACACCGGTGACTTGGACCCTCAAGAGGATCCAATAGTCGCTGAGGACTTGCCTATTGTCTAGATTAGATTTCTAGACTAGTTTCCCTTTTAGTTGCCTTATTTCATGTACTTTTAGTTATCGGATATTGTGATGTTTGTACACTCAGTTATTAGTCTCATTTGTGACTCTTGTTGGAGATTACTTTTTATCTTATCCATCCATTACACTCTTTATTCCTTTTTAGATGCTGTGATTGAGTTGTACCTTTATATTGTCCTCCTTTGGAGCATATATCATTGTACAGGTATGGTTATTGATTGATGTTGTGACCTAGGACAACGTTCTACCGCCAACACTGCGACGTAGGTTGGACGTACCCACTTTTCGTGCCCTTACACTAGGTGCGGGTCGTGACACGTTTTTAGTGGTGGCCCATGCAGGTTGTCGCAACTAGTGCGATTTCGTAGCGGTACTCGAACTAGAGTATCACTACAGCCTGCAGTAGGATATAGGATATAAGTTAAGGTACTCAATCACATTAGAAAAACTCTTATCTAATTCTTGCTGCTAATTGCCTTCTTTTGAAATGAACTGTCCTCCTTTGATTATATCGCTTCCTTCTCAGTAATTGATTCTTTGTTTGATCTGTCTTCAGGATGGTGGAGACACGATCGCAGCGCTCTGGTTTAAGGGATACCGTTGAGAGGTCTGCCACTTCTCGCCCGACTCAGCAGGACCCTGGGACCACAGTACCTCTTGTTCCAGCTCAGGTGGGACCGTCTGCAACTTTTGGGGGTGCTCCTCCACCGGTTCCGAGGACTACCCCAGGGGTTCAGGGGATGCCACCACCACCGCCTCAGGGGACAGTTGATATGGGGCAGTTCTTTGCCTTCATGCAGCAGATGATGGAGACTCAGCGACGCCAAACAGAGGATATGAGGCAGGGCATTGACAATGCCCATCAGCTAGCCATGGTGGCAGTAGAGAAGGTGACTGCCCAACCACAGGAAGGACAGATACAGCCGTACCAGCTGAGGGCTCCGGGCATTCAGGACTTTCAGAAGATGCGGCAGCGAGACTTCAAGGGTATCCTATATGCCGACGACTGGATCGAGCATATAGAGGAGATCTTTCAACTCGCGGAGATACCAGGTAGACTTCAGATAGAAGCAGCAGGCAGCCAGATGCAGGACCTTGCCCGCACATGGTACCAGATCGACCCCAGAGTTGGTAAAGAGGGGGGTAGACCTGGGAGGCTTTCAGGAAGCTCTTCAAGGAGAAGTTCTTCCCCGACACAGCACTTGGCGCCTTGGAGACGCAGTTCGAGAATCTGGTCCAGGGGAACCATACAGTAGAAGAGTACGTCGGAGAGTTCTGCCGTTTGGGCAGATTTGTGGAGGACCTTAGCGAGACAACGAAGGCTAGGAGGTTCAGGAATGGCTTGGTTAAGGAAGTCAAGTTCTTGACCAAGAGCAACAGAAATGCTACTTTTGAGGAAATTCTGACGGGAGCTATGGCAGCGGAGGACGTCCTCGAACTGAAACTGAAGAGAGGTCGTGATTCACATGGAGCCAGCGGCAGTGGAGGCCCGGCCAAGAGGCCCCATTATCAACAGCAACATCAGCAGAAGCCGTTCCAGCAGCAGCAGTTCCAGAGTCAGGGTCGTGTGCCTTTTCAGCAGAAGCAGATACAGCAGGCGCCTAGACAACAACAAGTCATCAGTTGCACTTTCTACAAGAAGCCAGGACGTGTGGAACGAGTGTAGGAAGAGGCTAGGCAAGTGCCTCCTTTGTGGTTCGGCGGAGCACCAGCTGAGGGACTGTCCCATGTCTTCAGGACGTACAGCTCAGGGAGCAGGAGCCAAGGCTCCGACAGGACACCAGAAGGGACCATTGCCGACCCAGCAGCAAAAGTTTATCCAGCACCGGCAGCAGACCAGAGGAGGTCAGCATGGGCGAGCCTTCGCCATGTCAGCCGAGGATGCAGAGGTAGTTGGAGATCTGATAACAGGTTCTGTTTTTCTCGACTCCTTTCCTGCATTCGCTTTGTTTGATTCGGGGGCTTTCCATAGTTTTGTGTCTGTATCATTTGCTGTTAGACACCAGCTTTCTTCTGAACTATTGCCTAGGACTTGCAAGATCACGACTGGGGGTGGTATCATCCTCGTCTGTGATATTTGCAAGGATCGGAGAGTAGTTTTGGGAGGCCGAGAACTGGATGTGAGTCTGCTCGTAATGCCATTGCCGAACTACGATATTGTACTCGGTATGGATTGGTTGAGCAGGTACCATGCCAGTATAGATTGTCGCGGTGGTAGAGTTCTTTTCAGAGTACCAGGAGAGCCAGAGTTCGAGTTCACCAGACGGGAGACGGACCAGAGCAGCGGAGTCTTTTGCGGAGCTTCAGTAGAGGAGCAGAGCGTGCCACATCCATTGATAGCTGAGTTCATGGATGTATTCCCGGAGGAGTTGCCAGGATTACCTCCGAACAGAGATGTGGTGTTCTTTATAGATTTGGTGTCCGACGCAGAGCCGATATCTCAGCACGTCTATAGAGTGAACAACAACGAGCTAGTGGAGTTGAAGAAGCAGGTAGATGAGTTACAGGACAAAGGCTTCATCCGATCGAGTTCTTCACCATAGGGTGCACCAGTTCTCTTTGTGCCGAAGAAGGATGGGTCGGTACGGATATGTATCGACTACAGGGCTTTTAACAGCCTCACGATCAAGAACAAGTACCTGCTGCCGAGGATCGATGATTTGTTCGATCAGTTGAGCGGAGCGAAGGTATTCTCCAAAATTGATCTGAGGTCAGGTTACCATCAAGTGAAGGTGAAGAATGAGGACATTCCGAAGACAGCATTCATGACACGGTATGGTCAATTTGAGTTCATGGTGATGCCGTTTGGGTTAACTAACGTCCCGACGGTGTTCATGAACTTGATGAACAAGGTGTTCCACCAGTACTTGGATAAGTTCGTGGTGGTGTTCATCGACGACATCTTGGTGTATTCGAAGACCCCAGAGGAGCACGAGGAGCATTTGAGAGTGGTTCTGGAGACTCTCAAGAAGGAGCAGCTTTACGGCAAGCTTTCGAAGTGTGAGTTCTTTTTGGACCAAGTTGATTTCCTAGGTCATGTTGTGACCAGGGATGGGATCTCACTAGACCCGAAGAAGATCAGAGCAGTTGAGGCGTGGATAGCACCGAGTTCGGTTGCGGAGATCAGGAGCTTTCTGGGATTGGCAGGCTACTACAGGAGGTTCGTTCAGGATTTCTTCCGGATTGCAGAGCCATTGACTAGACTGACCCAGAAGGACGCAGAGTTTATCTGGTCAGAGGAATGTCAGGTTGCTTTCGATGAGTTGAAGAAGCGACCGACGACAGCCCCGATTTTAACATTGCAACCAGGATCAGGCGGGTTCACTATCTACAGTGATGCCTCAGGGAAGGGTCTGGGTTGTGTCTTGCAGCAGCATGGAAAGGTGATTGCCTATGCATCTAGGCAATTACGTCCGCATGAGAAGAACTACCCTACCCATGACTTGGAGTTGGCGGCAGTTATCTTTGCTCTTAAGTTGTGGAAGCACTATCTATACGGAGAGCGTGTGGAGATCTTCACAGACCACAAGAGCTTGAAGTATGTGTTTACACAGAAGGAGCTCAACATGAGACAGCGCAGATGGTTGGAGTTGATGAAGGACTTCGACATTTCCTTGCAGTACCACCCAGGGAAGGCTAACGTGGTTGCCGATGCCTTGAGTAGGTATCCGATAGCTATGTGTTTGACGATGGATCGTCACTTGTTAGCAGATTTGGAGAGCCTGGGGATCGAGGTGATTGTGCCAGGAGTTCAGATACAAATGTGTGGTCTTCAGATTCAGTCGGACTTGATGGAGAGGATCAAGTCGACTCAATTCGAGGATGTTGCTCTGCGGTGTATCCGAGAGCAGGTTCGAGCAGGATTGGTGGATGATGAGTTTATTCTTGCAGAGGATGGCGCATTGAGGCACGGTTCCAGACTGTGTGCGCCTAGCGGATAGCTTCGGGAGCAGGTTATGCAGGAGGTCCATCGTTCTCAATACTCTATGCATCCAGGTGCCAACAAGATGTATAGGAATCTGAAGGAGCATGTATGGTGGTATGGGATGAAGCGGGAGGTAGCTCGCTTCGTAGCCAGATGTTTAGTCTGTCAGCAGGTTAAGGCAGAGGCAGAGGGCAAGAGGACTATTACAACCATTGCCCATTCCGGAGTGGAAGTGGGAGCACATCACGATGTACTTTGTTTCTGGTTTGTCGCGTACACCAGGAGGGAAAAATGCGATTTGGGTCATCGTAGACAGGTTGACCAAATCAGCCCACTTTTTGCCATTTAAAGTGGGTACGTCTACTGAGAGGCTAGCAGAGATGTATATGCGGAAGATTGTCAGCATACACGGAGTTCCGGTGAGCATTGTCTCGGATCGGGATAGTCACTTTACTTCCCATTTTTGGCGGAGTCTACAGACTAGTTTGGGCACTCAGCTCAAGTTCAGTACTGCATACCACCCTCAGACGAACGGACAGTCAGAGAGGACTATTCAGACACTCGAGGATATGATGCGGACTTGTGTCCTGGACTTTGGAGGTTCCTGGGAGGATTATTTGCATTTGGTGGAGTTTGCATACAACAACAGTTTCCAGGCCAGCATTGGGATGTCACCATTCGAGGCATTGTACGGACGTAGATGTCGTACACCCTTGTCTTGGGATGACATTGGAGAGCGAGCTTTATTGGGACCTGAGATGGTTGTTGACGCAGCCGAGAAGGTGAAGCTCATCAGGGATCGATTTTGCGTGGCGCAGGACAGACAGCGGCATTGGGCCGATAGCCACCGAAGATCTTTGCAGTTTGAGGTACAGCTTAGACTTAGGATTATGTTTTGTTTGTTTTGTGATTTTTTATTTGATCATGTGATTGTTATAGTTAAGCTTGAGACCATGTTTGTGCTAGGTTGGAGATCTGGTGTTCCTGAGGATATCTCCGACGCGTGGTACTATTCACTTTGGTGGAGGTGGAAAGCTTAGTCCGCGTTTCATCAGACCTTTCGTCATCAGCGGAGGAGTCGGTGACGTGTCATACAGACTGAACTTGCCCCCTGCATTAGAGGGAGTCCACAATGTATTTCACGTGTCGCAGTTGAGACGGTATGTGGCAGATCCCAGCCATGTACTGGATCATTCCGAGATCGAGGTGGGCCCTACTCTTAGTTATCCAGAACAGCCTGTGAAGATTCTGGATCGACGGGAGAAGGTGCTGAGGAACCAGACGATACCCTTGGTTCGCGTAGCTTGGAGGCACCACTCCCCAGGTGAGTCTACCTGGGAGAGAGAGGATGAGATGCGCGAGCAATAGCCTTATCTTTTTCAGCCTTGAGGTATGATTTTTCTATCCTTCTCATCTATTCAGTTGTCTTTAATTTCGAGGACAAAATTCTTTTAAGGAGGATAGATTTGTCACACCCATTTTTCTAGTTGAGGGTATTTTGGTGATTGTAAATTTTTGATTATTTTAATATATTATATTATTGGTATTGTGAATTTTGGCCTATTGATAGTATAGCCTTGGTGCAACCTAGCCTAGTGTCTCACCATGACTTAGTGACTTAGTTAGCATGATTAGTTAGTGTTAGTAATCATATTCTAGTTAGTTTCAAGTTTGAAGCTAATTAGCAAGTTTTGGTTAGAGGCTAGTTAACCTATTGATTTAATAATTCATTTTAACCATAGAGAGAAGCCCAAGCCCAATTATTATGAAATCCTAGCCCACCCTTGTTGTGGCCGGCTAAGTAAGGTCAAGGATACCCTATTTAATATCTCAAGTTGGGTACTTGCTTCCTTTTCCATTTCTTCTCCTTCTGGCAAAAATCCTAGGTATGTGTTTGCTTCTATTTTTTTCATTTCTCTTCCTTTTTAACCCTAGTCTTTTGCATTGGGTTCTGATCTATGTTTATGGACTGTTGGTGGCTAGCAATCTCAGCTTTGAAGAGTTTCGGATCATTCAAGTTGAAGGAAGGATCTTCACTTTTGGAGCTTTTTATAGGAAATTCACCCTCAATAGGTAATTTCTTCAAATCCTTTCAAATTCATGAATTCTTTCCGTAGATGCATCCATCTAGGTGTCCCCTAGCTGTAGGATGAATTTTGTAGGAATTGGTATTTGTTTGGTGTCCGTATCGGACACGTATCAGTGTTTGTGTACATGTTTGATGAAATTCCTCAAAGGAGTTTTTGTTCGTAATTTTGAAATCTAATTGAATGAATTTGTAGCCCTATACGTGGCTTTTGATTTCGTATTGGACTGAGCACACTTCGTGTCCCTTTTCGTGTCCAAATCTGGACACGAACACGTGCACGAGGCCACGGTTCACTGCCCTGCTACCCGATCTTGTTTCTGGACAGGCCACGCCACGTGGACTCGTGCCACTTGGCACAGAGGTGGGGGCCATCACGGACATGCCACCTCTCGAGTTTGGGACCATCTCGTGTCGTATCGGACACGAAACCCCGTGTGCACTGGTCTTGCACTGACTGTGCACAGTCGGGTTTTACCGACTGACACATGGTTCGTGTCACTTCTGGACACGTCGTGGTCTTGTGTCAGGGTGCTAGACTCCTAGCCCTAGACCCCCTCTACATGTATGCACGAGCACGAGGACACTGGGATACTTTGTCGTGTCCAAAAACGTGTCGACATGGCTGCACGAGCCTGTCTGAACACAGTTTCTGATACTTCTATTTTTTTGTATTTTGGACACTTCGTGTACAGCAATGTGGACACGAAGTTACCCCCTGACACGAGTACTTAGTACCTCACCTCTTTTTGAGATTGATTTGGGTTTTCCATGTGGAATTGGGTTCGAATTTGCATGAACTATGAGTTTCCTGATACTTAGAAAAAAATTGGGTTTGAAAACTGAGTTTTCAGAGTTTTAAATGGATTAAATTACTAATTTATGATTAGTTGATGATGATTAACACGTATACATGCCTGGGTTGATGTTTGCATAGTTGGGTTTCATATGTATTCATGTTTAGGCTTGTAATTTGGTTTTTGAATATGTAGGATACTCGATACATGACTGAAACATGAAGTTTAGGTTTAATTCTCCATATGTTAGTTAATTCTGAGATATGAGCATTGATTTCCTGTTAACTGAGTTTAGGTTAATTCATACATGTTAGGCTTGATGAAATGTTAGCATTGGATATGTGTAATGCACTATACAGTAGGTTGATAAATTGAGAGTAGGCTTTGAAACAACGATATGTTATTGTCCTAATTAATGTTGATGATGATGATAGTGTTGTGGAGGCCTATGCATACTAGGGGTGAGCATCGGTTCGGTTCGGTTCAAACCGAACCGAATATGTGAAAACCGAAATAACCGTAAATCGTATTTCTCAAAACCGAAAACCGAACCGTTTTTATAAAAACCGAACAAAACCGAACCGAATTAATTCGGTTCGGTTTTCGGTCGGTTCGGTTTCATGGGCCAATGTGCATGGCTTTCAAGTTTTTAGCAAAATGAGCCTATTTAAATAACAAATTTTTAAAATATATATGACATTATTGTATTTATGAATTGTTATATTACATAGAGTGAAAGATATTAGTATATATAGATTGATGGTAGATAGAGAGAGTGCTCAAAGAAGCACCGACATAGAATAGGAGAAGAGAGTGCGCTCAGTTAGGGGTTAATAAACATTAGTATATGTATATTGTGGATAGTTTGATAAATTACTAAATCTAAATCGGTTTTCGGTTCGGTTCGGTTTTTCTGATGAAGAACCGAAAACCGAACCGTTATTTCAAATTTTTAAAATTTTAAACCGTAAACCGAACCGATAACCGAAAAACCGAACCGTTTGTCATATTTCGGTTCGGTTCGGTTCGGTTTTCGGTTTTCAACCGTTATATGCTCACCCCTAATGCATACTGCCATAAAGCTGAGCATAAACCCTTTGAGATGATTAATTTGCTGCCATGCTACATGTAAACCCCTATACACCAACTACTTGTCTAAACATATGCATGTTTCACAAAACCCTTGGTATGTTAACTGTTTTCTGAAAACCTGATTACACTATATATATATCACCTACCCTTTATATGCATGAATATATTATATATACATTGCTTGTATTATGGGCATTTAGCCTAAGTGAGCCTATGTATATTATATGCACATATCTACTGGTGGGTGTGGTTGCTTGGTTTGGCATTGTACTTGTGTTTGTGTGATATTATATATCTATATTCATACCCATATGTAAATTGAATGTATATGTAATGTGATTTTGCTATTAGATATAGCCTATGGTTTAATGAATTAGTTTAGGATTGAACCAATGAGCCTAATTTGGTCGAGTTGGCTAGCAAGTTGACCAAGTTGACAAAAGTCAACTTTAAGTCAAACTTGATCCAAATCGACACAAACGAGCTTAGAATGATTTGATAATTTGTGTTTGACCTAAAAATTAGTAAACGGACTAATTGACTTATAGTTGACCAGATTTGACCAGAGTTGACTAAGGGTTGACTTTGACCTAGAAGGACCTAGAATCATTTAGAATGCATTGTAGGCTATTCTTATTTCATGTTAGACATGTTGTGACCTGTGTTGCTCTAAATAGGACTCAGATACTCCAGCTCAGACTCATATTCTCATCAGACAGTCAGGATATCGGACGAGTACATTCTCTGACCGTTTCATACTTGTTAGAAATTATATTCTTGTCATAGTTTAATTTACTTGATGCTGACACGACATTATCACGGATTAGTACTATATGGATCTTTACATGAGATGTTATCCCCCTGGGTGCACCGAATACATCGTGTCATGTGCTTTTCACGAACATCATGTATTTTGTGGACCCTTATTATTCATGTATACTTATGTGCTCTCATGTACTCTCATGATCTCATGAGCTCCATGTATAAACTATAATGTACAATAACATAACCTGTCTAGATCCTTGTGTATTGATTGGGACATGGGGGAGTAGAAATAGTCATGTGAACAATTCCAAAGTAGTGTAATCATGTACAAACTCTTTAGTGTAATCATGTGCAAATCAAGCCGTTCACATGTCTATCTTGTACTCTAAATCACATAGTCACTTACAGTTCCCTATTATCATATATAGATAGCTTTGTTTATCAGTTTCTCTTTCTTTTTCATGCTTATTTCTTACAGCGTTTCATGTATCTTAACCTATCACATGTTTTATATTTTCTGTCAAGATATGAACTGCGTGAGGTGTATTGTGCTCGTTCCCGTCCTGATTGGACTGTTGAAAATATTACAGGTGATGAGGAGGAGTTCTGCCCTACATATTATGGCATAGGCTTAGATGACACCGGCGACTTGGACCCTCAAGAGGATCCAACAGTCGCTGAGGACTTGCCTATTGTCTAGATTAGATTTCTAGACTAGTTTCCCTTTTAGTTGCCTTATTTCATGTACTTTCAGTTATCGGATATTGTGATGTTTGTACACTCAGTTATTACTCTCATTTGTGACTCTTGTTGGAGATTACTTTTTATCTTATCCATCCATTACACTCTTTATTCCATTTTAGATGCTGTGATTGAGTTGTACCTTTATATTGTCCTCCTTTGGAGCGTATATCATTGTACATGTATGGTTATTGATTGATGTTGTGACCTAGGACAGCGTTCTACCGCCGGCACTGCGACGTAGGCTGGACGTACCCACTTCTCGTGTCCTTACACTTGGTGCGGGTCGTGACAAAAGTTCAATGTTTCAACTTTCAAAGGAAAATGTTAGTTGTACATATAACATATGGCTTCTCTTTATTAATGTAAACATTGTAAACTATGTTGCACGAGTAGGGACAGGAATATGAATACAGGAACGATAACGAATACGGGATATGGCCATTTTCAAATAGGTACAAAGGTACTTACCTATGTTGCATGAATATGGATATGGGTACGGATATGGACACCATTTTGCCGTGTCGGTGCAACATAGATTGTAAAGCATGAACTGCATATACATTACTTCTAGGATGGTTCTGTTGATTATTATCAGAATCATGCTATTAATTGAATGTGCTATCTTTTAATTCAGTTGTTGGTGCTAATGGGTTTAACTGCTCAAGTCATTGCCTTCCTAATTGCCTTGATAATAGTACAACTTATTTATCATTTCTTTCAGCTTAGTGATTCCTTGAATTTGGATGTTTGACAGAACAGATGAATACAGATCTTTGTAATAGATTTTCAGTGTCCCATTATCCCATGCTGCTTTGGGGTCCTCCAATCAAGTTTGCAGCTGGTAGATGGGATCCTAAGAAGCAGAACAATGAATTTCAACCCATTGAGGATGGGAGAACAGCTGAACGTTTGCTTAATTGGATAAATAAGCGGATTGGCAGGCAAGTTTTACACATCTTTTCTGGGTTTTATAGAAACCTGGAATCAGATTACGCAGGAATAATATTTTGTTTGACAGTAATTTCCTTAAAGATCTTAGAGTAGAATGTGCATGCTCTTATATTTTGAATCAATAAACAAGCTAGACGCACTAAGAAGTAGGAATGTATTGCATTTTTTTAGAGTATATAATTACGAGGACGCATATAATGTGAAGGATGATGGTTAGACAAATCTTTCATCATACCAGTTTCCAGGCCTTCAGCATTTGAATAGGGTTGGCTGTGGACTCGAAAAATAGAGAATCAGATCATATCCTTTTACTGCAGCATATACGTCGACTTTCCGGAAAATATCATCTTTTTCTTCTCGGTATGACTTTGTTATATCGTCTTTAAAGTAAGGACAGCTCTGGCTGTTCCTCCCAAAATTTGGGACTTGAGACTTCCCTTCTCATGAAGGAGCTTCTCAGCCATCCCTTTGCCCTTTTGCCCCATTTCCATCGTAGATGTATCTTTAACAACATTTCTTTGTTTACAATCTTGCACTTCATGATAAATTGGTCATTTCTTTTATACAGGAACAAATCAAATCAGATTACGCAGGCATAATATTTTGTTTGACAGTAATTTCCTTAAAGATCTTAGAGTAGAATGTGCATGCTCTTATATTTTGAATCAATACACAAGCTAGACGCAGTAAGAAGTAGGAGTGTATTGCATTTTTTTTGAGAGTATATAATTACGAGGAAGCATATAATGTGAAGAATGATGGTTAGACAAATCTTTCAGCACACCAGTTTCCAGGCCTTCCGCATTTGAATAGGGTTGGCTGTGGAACTCGAAAAATAGAGAATCAGATCATATCCTTTTACTGCAGCATATACATTGACTTTCCGGAAAAGATCATCTTTTTCTTCTCGGTATGACTTTGTTATTCGTCTTTAAAGTAAGGACAGCTCTGGCTGGCCCTCCTAAAATTTGGGACTTGAGACTTACCTTTTCATGAAGGAGGTTCTCAGCCATCCCTTTGCCCTTTCGCCTCATTTCCATCGTAGATGGATCTTTAACAAGTTTTCTTTGTTTACAATCTTGCACTTCATGATATTATGGTAGTTGCACATTTCCATTTAACAGAATAAAGGATTTGATTTGTTCCTGTATAAAAGAAATGACCAATTTATCAAATCTGCATTTCAGCTAAGGGTGTGACTTTCGGGAATACAAATACTTGGCATATCAGCTTAAGTGATAATTATCAGTTCTATTTTAACAAGTACTAGCAATGTTGGAACAATATGCAGGCAATCAATCATACATCAGAAGATCAAATATCCTGTCTGCTGTCCTGGCATGAAAAGATAAGAAGCATCCAATTAGATATAAAATATTGGATCAACTGATAGTTAACATTGCTTATATATTAGTATCAAGGTTAAGACTTGATAATAGTGTCAATATATACTTTCTATCTTTATGTTCTTAGTCTTTTCTCTCTTTAGTCCCACATTGTCTAGGATAGCTAGCCCACAGTTACTTGGTCATATTCGCTTTGATACGCAGTACAAGTATACTACTTTTCCTGGTACGTAGTACGAGGGGGTAGGCAAACCAATTGACTGTGGTCACTTTTGAGCATTTCCTTTCTCTATTACGTGCGTGTGTGTGTGTGTGTGTGTGTGTGTGTGTACTAGGGAAGAGTTTGTACGAAATCATACAATAACCTATTACTGTATCTTTCATTTTGACAATTAATTGATTCTATTATCTTTTATATTACCATTTGGTTAACATATTTGTTTGACTTTATCTTATAATGTCCGCATCAGTTGGATCGCCACTTTTGGCTATCCGGATGGGAACCGCCAACTTTGGGGTTGTGCGATCTGAAATGTGGTTCCTAGGTGGGTAGAGGGATCCAACTAAATGAGCTAGTCCATCATATTGCTCTTCTATATATTATTATAGTTGGTCTTGAGCTAAATAGAATGAATCCTAATAAAATTCCAAAATGTAGTCTCTAAAATGGTATAAGAGTTGGGGTGATCCCAACCTACCCACTATCATCTTCTCTTCGCTATAATCTCGTAGCCTCTAACATCTTGTCTATGCAATAATCGTAAGTCTCTATTAGCTTTCTCTTAGGGCCTACAGTAAGGGAAAGCTTTGGATTTGCACTTTCAAGGATGGAAAGTCTATGAGAATTCATCCAGTTTCTTGTCCACTTAGTAGGGGACAAATTTGTTTGGTTAGAATAAGAAAGGAAGTGGAAGATAAGATAGTATATCATAATAAATAATAAAAATTAAATAATTACTTTAACGAACAAAGATAATTTACAATTAAATAATATTACTAAAAACTAATTAGTTTAATTAATAAAGATAAATTACAATTAATTAATATTAATGAAAACTATTCGTTAGCTAATTTGTTATCCTAATTATATAATAAAATGAAATAATTATCTCAAATAACAATTAATTATCTTGGTTTACTGATAATTATATACTGAAAATTAAAATTCAAACAAACTCTCCACAAATCTAGGACGGAAACTCCAAAACTATAACATGCTCGTGTTGGACATGTATTAAAAACTCATCAAATACATATGTGGGTTCACAGTATCGGTATCGGACCATTCCTATGAGTATCGGTATCGGCGATATCGGTAGTATCGGCGGTTTCGGATCGAAGTATCGGATTTTTTGGTATCGGAAAACAAATAACTATTAATAAATTATTAACATTTAAAAAAATATATTTTATATATTTAGGCATAATTTTAAGTATTTCCAGTGTTATTTCTTAGTAGTTTTGAAAATAAATGAAATATTAGTCACCCTTACTGATTGGTTTATATGCAATAGATCAATTTTCTTCTTTTACATGTTTTTACAACCTTATTATACTTCAAACCCTTGTTGATTTGTCTTTTTCGTTCAATTTTCTTTGCCGAATTGATCGGAAAAGAGACCCCCAAATGTCGGTATCGGTCAATATCGGTCGGTATCGGACCGGGACATACCAAAACGTATCGGTATCGGCCGTATCGGATCGGTATCGGCCGATACTTTAAACCATGTCACTCTTTGGACACATCAAAATGTACGTTATATCCATCGTGACCTTATATTTATCGTGTCATATTACTGAATACAAAAATTAATGAAACATCAAAATGTACGTTATATCCATCGTGTTCATGCAACATTAGTCAAAATCTAAATACAAAAATCAATATTAATGAAAATAAATGTACTACCTGCCTATTTATTAACTAATTACTTATTATTACTCTTTAGACAAGTTAACATAAATAATTAGAAATAAAATGAAGGGCCTATATAGAGTTAGCAGCTCCAAACTTAATTATTTATATTATATATTAGTTATTTATTATGTCAAATAATTTTCTTAATTAAGAATAAAATTTTATTATTTGATAAATAATATTTTAAATTATAAAATATTACTGAAATCCAAATCCAAGAGAATTCCCTACCCACATCCAAAGAGGAAGAGAAGATTTTTCTTAGGCTCAAGATGCAGCAGACAGGAACTGTAAGCATTTAATACTTGCACACCCCCCCCCCCCCCAAAAAAAAAAAAAAAAAAAAAAAAAAATAAAAGTGAACCAAACACTTAGTTTGGAAACCTAAGAAAAATCTGGTATTAGTGTCACACCCACCCCCCAACCCCACCCCACGCCATTTTCCATTTTACCAAACACTTCTTTACCGGAATCTACCAAAATCCATTTCTTATTCTACACTTATTCCCTCCCCTTAACCAAAACCAAACCAAATAAGCTTCTCCCTTAATTATCAAATCCCAAACAACAAAACCCTTCCTCAAAACAATATCCTCTAAAGCATTCCCCCTTTCATTGACCTAGGTTTCCTCTTCTTCTTCTCCATTCTCATTACACCCAAATCCATCTTCCTCTTTTTCTAACCCTCACCGTCTTAAACCAAAGTAAAGCAAAATAAAATAAAAACCAAGCGACCATGCCTCCCTACCTTGAGAGCTTTCTGTTTACCCTCTTTAACATTTATGACACTATGATTGCCACCTTACAACCCCTACACTCTTGATCAAGAGCATCAACCTTTGTTCCTTCTTAATTCCCTTGCTCTCCCATCCCAACCCCTAGCATTACCGCCTATACTGCTGTTACCGTCAATCTATGTTGTCACAGGCGACGCCTAGGCGCGTCAGGTTGGAGAGAACTCGCCTCGACCTGGAGGAAATTCCCACGGGTGAGGCGATGCTCGCCTAGGCGCGCCTAGGCACCCGCCTAGGGTCACCCAGGGGAAAAAATGACCCGCTTAGGGTCGCCTAGGGCCGCTCAATTATACTTACTATCTTGACTTGATGTTGAATATTAATTATTTCATCATTTTGGCTTCTTATATTCCTTTTATGCTTATTGGTTAATGTTTATTGCTCATTAGTTATACTACATATTTGTTGTATACATAAATGCATAATTTTTTGATTCAAGAGCAGCGGATCCTGGGCGGACGCTTAGGCGACGCCTAGGCGCGCCTGGGCGAGGCGGGTGGCATGTCGCCTCGCCTCGCCTAGCGCCCAGTACAACATAGCCGTCAATATCCCTGGCAACACTCAATTGGCACATGACTCTTTGTTGAGTCATTCTCTTACTCATGTTGTAGTTAGAGGGTGAACCCAAGTACTCTGATCACCATGGTCAGAGGATGAACCCAAGTACTCCGATCACCATGACAATTTACCATATCAACCTTCGACTACCATACTGCCAAACAAAATTTAAAAGCCTATTCCTACCTGAGCTCGAACTATATATGCCATCATCTCCTTGCTTCGACTATGCTGCCTATTGCTTTGCCGCCATTGAACTCTACACCGCACTCAAGCCATCATATCCTTACCACGTCGTAGGTCAGGTTAGTTGCCTTCTCGAGAGTTTGACCGTGATGATCTCGAGTGATGCTCACTACCATCTTATGGACAGTCGCTGCTAGCCTCATTCGCAGTCCGACAGTAGCCATATCTCCAACATCCAACTCCCCGAGGCCACAATTATATATACCTTGCAAACCACCCTCGAGATCAGGCCCCTTATCCAGGTCACCACAAGTTTTGCTCCTCCACCAACCTCTACCCCCTATCCTCCCCACCGCAACTCCTTATTCGACTTGTGGTCTTCTATTGTGGAAAATTCTTCTTTTGGCGAGAGCTCCAAAGCCTCTACTTCCCTTTTTGCCGAGATAGATCATTGTCCCCATCCATCGTGTCACATCCTGCTCGTTTGCTACGTGTCGTCTTATGTGTAGGAACCCTAGAGGGGGGTGAATAGGGTCAAGCTAGCTAATCAAGCACTTAGCACAAGCTAATGGGCAATCTAAAAATATAAGTGCAAGAGAAGAAGCAATAACAATACCGACACACGATATATCCTGGTATCCTCTCAAGAGGCACTCCAGTCCCGGAACTCTCTCCGGCTTTAATCCACTATTTGAGTAAATAGTTACATACGAGTTTGGATCCGAAGAACTCGCCAACTTCTTACACGAGAGCTTTAATCCGAAGGCCTCTCCGACTTCAACCGAGAGTTTGGATACGAAGACTCCCCAACTTCAATCGAGAGTTTGGATACGAAGACTCTCCAACTTCAACCGAGAGTTTGGATACGAAGACTCCCCAACTTCAACCTTTCACAATAGGTTTTGATCTCCTTATACAATAAGATGAAGATCTCACTTTTCAACTCAATAACTCTAACACAATTTGTGGATGGCAAATGAAAGCTTTGTAGAGTTGTTTGTGGATAGGCTTTGGTGGTTTAGAAATTTTTAGGCTCAAAGCATCAACCTTGAATGAAGGGGTTCAAGGCTATTTATAACCAAAGCATTGAAAAGAGCCAAAGGCAACTTTTCAGTCAGCGACCGGCATACCGTCGGTATGAGTCGGCATACCGTCGGTATACCGGTCTGGGATTGCAACGGCTCGAAATATAGCCGTTGGGATCATTTAATGCTGGAAATCCGACCGTTGGTCTTTCAACGTTACAGAATCGGTATACCATCGATATGATCCGGTATACCGTCGGTATGCCGATTTTGTAGACAGAAACTTTCTGTGAACAAAATCGGTATACCGTCGGCATGCACCGATATACCGTCGGTATGCCGGTTTTCATCCGAAAATGATCCTGGGCGGATTTCTACCCTAGCTTTCGATTTTGTCATCCATTTCTTGTGTTTACAATTATTCCTAAGACTCATTACAGACTCCAGATATACTGTAGCAGGTGCAGGCTTCTTCAGAGTCTTGAAATGATGATGGCATGGCTTGGCTTCTTCCTTTGATAGGTGCTGGCTTTTTTCCTTGGCGGCAGCTGTCCAAAGATATCCAGTTCGTGAAAACTGAATACCTTTCGGGGGCTTCGCCCCCGAACCCCCGACGAGGGGCGCTGCCCCCTCGACCCCGTCCGCTGACCGGGCAGCGGAACCCCCGAATGCGTGGCTCCGGAGATGTCGTCGGGTGGTTCAGAGAAATCTTGTGGGATCCATCGTCTTTGGCCCACCATGATTTCTTCATTGCATATGTCCACATTGATCTTGCTTATTGCTTTTCTGCATGTACATGTTAGACGAACAAAGCAATATACATAGTAGCATGTATGATAAGTTTAATGCATATTAGGACAATGCTGAGTTTAAGTATAAGTGCTAAGGTGATAGCATAAATGTTAGTGATATCATAATGATTAAACTTAATTGAATGACCACAATTAAAAACATAGTTTTGATTTTGGCAACCCGATTAAATTTAAGATAAATAAGCTCATATCACTAATATGTAAACCAATAGGCACATATCACCAAAGGTATAAGTATAAGTAGAAATGATATAGCGATAGTATGAAGATTAGTGATAATGAAATGCTAAACTTAACATATTAACCATATTCAAAAACATGATACAATCATTGGACTAACATTATGTAGTTTGCAACTACAACCACCCCTTGTTGCGATCAATCTGACTCCTACTTCCATATAGTGACTCACACTCTCTTGACACCTCTATCCAGAACAAACTTCTCCACTTCTCGCAATGCAGTCCTACCAATCCCACCCACAACCTATTCGATATAATATCTCAATCCGGTCCCTTCAAGACTCGCATCCATTGCAATCACCACATCATAAACTAACTCCCGCTTCGTTTCTACTCTACTTGTGAGAACCCCAACTCGAATCCTTCGACAACTTGAACCCAAACTCTTGGGCTTCCATATCTACATAATTGCCCTCTACTTCGATGTTGGCACCACATTGTTTGTGCCCTTCTCACGCCATCCTAAAGTAATCACCCTTGCCAGTTCGGCTTCAACAACTTCTTGACTCCGTTTTCGATTCAGTGCCCTGCAACGATCTACACAATCGATCAATCCTGGCGACCACATGATCCATCAAGCACAACAATCCTAGTAACCTGTTTTTGTCGATCACTCCAGACGACCTGGACTCATAAGCATGCTAATGTATCATATCACTCTTGGTGATCAAAGACCTATGTTACCATAGCTCGCTATATAGGCAGCAAATTGTATTTCAGGGAAAACAGGTTTTGGGACATGGAACTTGGAACTCCGGCAAACTGGAATGTCAAAATCTACATTCCAAACTTGAACCAACATGGAGAGCTCCATTTCCCATGCCTATGGTGAAGTTGAAGGTCTTAGTTCATCGTCTTTGACAAGGCATCAATGGGTGCAGTTTGTTTCAACGGTGGGGACCTCTCTTCTCATGTTTGGCTACCCAATTTTCTCATCTTTCTAAATGTATTGTGCTTTGAATAAGCTTTCCAAATAAGCCTATCCCCATTGTACTCATATGGGACGTCTTGTATACTGTTGTCTTGTTTTCATTCTGTGTTATAAAGAGTGCCATGTAACCTTAACAACGACACATTCTTTTGCTCGACAAACTCTCAGTGATAGTCCACCATGAGTATGAAGAGGGGGGAGGGGGATATCAACAATAGTATCGTTATATCATTTTCATCTTTAAGTCTTTTTTCTCTTTTGTCTTACATGGCTAGAATAGCTAGCCCACCATGCTTCTCTTCCTATATATAGTTGGCCTCGAGTCTAAAGAGAATTAATTCGAATATTATTCCAAATGTAGTAGTCTAACAAAGACAACATCAAGGTTGTAAAAATCGCTAGTCGGCCGCTAGTCGGTTCGTGGGGACTACGGATTGATCGAACTACTCGGGGACTAGTCGGATTAGTCGGTTTAGAATTTTTAATGAATATATATATATGTAATATGTTATAAAAATATTTTAAAAAATAATATGTTAATTGTTGAACTTTTAATTATCGCAGACTACAGTGCATTTTCTTATTCATTATTTTGCATAAATTTCTATTTCGATAAATATTTAAATAATATGTTAACAACTTACTATTTTGCACGGAGAGTTACAGCCGCAGTAGCAAGTAAAAGCAAAAAAAAGTAACAAGCAAAAATTAAAAAAAGAGCCATAACAACAGTAGCAAAGAGATAACAAAGCAAAAGTAAAAATAAAAAAAGAGTAGGCTAGTTACTTTTTTCAAAAATAGAAAAAGACAGCAACAAAGTAAAGAGTCGACGACGGCTGCCTTGACGAAGTTGACGGCAGCCCAGACTAGTACCAATTTAGCTAATTTTTGGATGGACCAGCCCCTAATCGTGTTGACGGTGGCCGACAAGTGACTAGTCGGGGACTAGCCCCTAGTCGAGTCGGCGGCGGCCGACTAGCGACTAGTCGGGGACTAGTCGGCCGCCTAGAGGAATTTTTACAACACTGGACAACATTCTGCGCCAGTTTGGCTTTAACAATTCCTTGACTCCATTTTCGATTCAGTGCCCTACAACGATCTACACAGTCGATCAATCCTAGTGACCACATGATCCATCGACCAGTCCCATCGACTGATTTCAGTCCAACAATCCTAGTAACCTGCTTTTGTCGATCAGTCCAGATGACCTGGTCTCATAGGCATGCTAATGCATCAGATCACTCTTTGTGATCAATAACCTATCTTACCATAGCTCGCTATATAGGCAGCGGATTGTATTTTGAAGTAGGTTTTGGGACATGGAATTTGGAACGCTGGTGAACTGGAATGTCAAAATCCACATTCCAAACTTGAACCAGCATGGAGATCTCCATTTCCCATGCCTATGGTGAAGTTGAAGATCTTAGTTCATCGTCTTCGACTAGGCATCAATGAGTGCAATTCATTTCAATGGTGGGGACCTCTCTTCCCATGAGTGGCTAGCCCATCTTCTTATCTTTCTAAATGTATTGTGCTCTGAATAAGCATTCCAAAGAAGCCTACCCCCAATGTACCGCATATCGGGACGTCTTGTATACCGTTTTCTTGTTTTCATTCCGTGTTATAAAGGAAGGGGGGGGGGGGGGGGGGGATATCAACAATAGTATCGCTATAAAGTTTTTATCTTTAAGTCTTCTCTCTTTTGTCTTACATGGCTAGAATGGCTAGCCCTCCATGTTTCTCTTTCTATATATAATTGGCCTTGAGTCTAAAGAGAATGGATCCGAATATTATTCCAAATGTAGTACTCTAACAAAGACAACATTCATGGCATTACCAATCAGAAGATCAAATATCACATCTTTATGTTCTGGTATGCCTAAAGCTTTCTCAAAGAACAAGAATTAATAAGATATAAACCCTTTGATCAATCAATTCAATAATTCTTTACTTAGTCCAAGGTATACAATTCAGCAAAAACGTTAAAGTTAGGTCAAAATAAATAAGAAGAACTAGGGTTTTCTAAGGCTATCTCTGCACTGGGAACTTGTCTTGATTTGGATGGTTCAATAGGATGAAGTATATGCTAAAACTGGCCTTACATGTAGAATACGCAAGATACCTTTGTGATTATTTGCTCACCTCTAACCTCAACCCATGAGAATATCCAATGTGTAAAACGTGATGGGTGTGGATGACTAAGTGCTGGAGAAGAAGGATGAGAGATCAATCATCAACAGAAGAGGGTTGGAGGGAAAGAAGTGTTCTCTCCCTACTAGGGCAGTGACCAGCTGGGTTTCCGGAAACAGCCTTTAATCCCTAAAGCAATCTACTGCTGGACCCTTTACAGCTCATGTACTTGTCTGGCTGACTACTTTATCAGATGTAACCCCTAAATTGCATCCGATGAGACTCAATTGAATCCAACTAACCATATTTGACCATAAGTATCAGCCCAATTAAATCATATTCCTTAACATCCTTCTCACTCCAAGTCTATGCTGTTAGGACATGCAAGTCAAGTTAGGGATGCTCGTCAGTAGATAGTTTGCTTTCCTTTAGGTCTATCGGTTCATAAGGCCCTCCCACGAGACAAATAGGCACGGAGAAGACAAGGTACATACTTTGGGCTGTCCTAGTGTCTTTTGAACTTCTTCATTTCCAATATGTCCCACATGATACAGCACAGGCACTACAATGATTTTTGAAGTGTATCTACTATCTACTAATCAGTGACGGATTGGTTCACAGAATCTCTAGATTTTCTCTTGTCACTGGGGTATAAGATGAGTCCTTGTGTTATCAATTAAATTCGTTTAAGTTATTTGGTTAAGAAAGAAGTCTAAAGCGCGAATTTAACTGAGAAATAAACACCTATTCAACATGAAAAGAAAGAGAGATTCTCCAGCTACTGAAGAATCGATGTAGAGGACACATAGCAAAATCTACTTGCAGAATAAAACATTAGCAGTGCCATCTGTAAACTATCGAAAGAGAATTATGTAAGGTTCATGTTACAGCTTGAAAATTTCTAAGACAGATACCCATTTTTTGTTCGAGTCTTCCCACAGAAATACTTATTGGAGACTTTATTTCGATGAAAAATGAAAATAAAATTATATATATATAAAAGAAATTTTATTCAAAAAATTTCTTTTATATATATATATATAACATGAGATCCTGCTCAAATAGGACTGGAATACGATGTGAAACCACCAATTATATAGAGGATCTCATTACCTGAGGGTTGAGATTTGTCTTGACACATTTAGAGAAATTTATGGCCCTAGAAGGTGAAAGGGAAGATGCCTGTCACTTCCTAAGATCCATTGGGCCTCACTTTAGGTTAGCATGCTGACTGAGGTATGCAATACAGGCAGGTCACAGTCAGCAAAAGAAAAGAAAAGAATGGCAGTACTACAATAGTAAAAGAAATATTCGGTATCTGTTCATGGTTCATGCATTCCAGTTGATATCATGCACTTATTTTCTGTAACTTTCACAATATGTTACTGTTAGCCGTTAGTTAAACCTAACCTGATGTTTTTCGGCTTCTGTATATGCAGCTCATTTAATTAGATGATGAAAAATATGAAAATGAGAGTTCCCTTCCAAGGAATGCTTCTGACCCTGAACAGGTAATCAATACTATGATTTTGTATGTTTTGTTGTCATGTGGTAGGAGGTTGCTTGTGTTGTTTTCTGTTAGCTTAGAAATACACTAGTTTATATAAGCATCTAACTACGTTACTGTGTATCCTTTGGTGAAGATTGCTCGAGCTATTTATGATGTTGAGGAAGCAACTGCAACTGCATTTGAGATAATCGTTGAACACAAGGTTGAATATACTTTTTTTTCAGGTCTACAAAAACATTACAAAGTTTTAACTCTGCATTTATTGCATTGTATCTGGCGCTTTGCAGATGATAAAGTCAGACACTCGTGCCTCACTTATAAAGTTTTTCCAACTCTTGGTGGCTCATCATCCTTCCAAAAGGTTAAACTTCAGACTTTAGACCTCTAAGGCATCATGTGTACCTTGTTGCTCAGTCAAGGTTTTCATTTTTAGGTGTCAAAGAGGGACTGCCGAACTATTCGTGGACTTTTATGATCTTTGGCATTCGGATCTTTCAGTTAGTTTGGATGAGGCTGGCATACCTAACGATAAAGAGGCTCTTAAAGGTTTTCAGATTTGTGGAAAAGAAGTCCCTCGTGGATACTGGGTATGCAACTTGCTTTTTGGGTTGCTTTTCTCTACTTTGACAGAAGATAATTTTTTGTTCATTGAGAATGCATCCTGATTCAACTCTTGAAACCTCTAATTAATTTAATTTCTACTGTTCACAATCTCAAAACAAAGGCTCATGCGTGGGACTTAGATGGATAAGAAACTCGTATGGCAATCCAAGTTAGTTGACTAGCTGGCTCATCATTTTTATTCAAGTATAATACAATTTTTTTACACTGTGTTTCACAAGATGTTCCTTCAAGGTTCAAGTTTATATTTCTTCAAAAGTGTATCATTGCTTGTTCTATACATGTCAATTTCTCTAAATACCATTTGGTTGCTAATTTGGTGAGCCTAAGGATTACTAAAGATGGAAGAACAAATAGAGATGTATTATTGCTAGCTTTCCTATATGTTAATACCTAAACAACAACTGTAATTCCAATTTCTGTAGGAACCTGAATTCATGTGGATACGATAATGTGACTTTTTGTTTTATGGTGGTGTAGAATTCTGGTTGTGATGATACAAGAATTCTGGTCTGGCTGTGAGCTGAGACCAATATATTTTGTAATGTTTCTTTTTGGTTATACTAATGAGAAACCCTACTTCTCTTCCTCTTCATAGTCTAATAATTTCTAATTCTAAATTTCCACCATAGATAGGGTTAGCTGTGGGAAAAACTGCAAGTCAACAAGATTCCATTTAGAGGTAGACTAAACCTTACCAATTTTTAGGTAGCTCAGGATGGGGCTTCAAAACATTTGTAGTTGAACTGGAAGGAGTCTCCAAATAAAGAGAAATTTTGTACGGACCCCTCCATACTTTTGAAAATTGGGTGTAGGGGTATGTTGAAAAATTAAATCTTTTTCATGTAGGCACCCGGTACGAACAAGAGTATGTGGAAGCTTTGCACGTATATGTACGTGAACACACTTGTGTATTGCCCACATGGAAGATTAAATTGACAAAATTAACCCTCTGTTTCCCTTTCTCCTTCACACTCACAATTCCACTCAACTCCTTTCCCATTCTAAGGCAGGAGCAACAACTAGAACGAAACAAGACAACAAAACAGTAGCGGATTTCTACGACAACAATTACAACTCTACAACGACAACAACAATGAATCTTGGCAGCAACAATCACAGATGGTCTTGACAACGACAACATCCTCCTCCTTGACATATCCTCCCTCTACTCTATTTCAACTTACTGTTGGGGATGCCAATGGAGTTGGGTTTGGTGGAGTTCCTACCCGTCACACCCGAGTCGTGGCAAGTTGGAGTCCAAGATGTACCTGTTCTGCACTATATATATATATATATATATATATATATATATATATATATATAACCATTTGAGCTAGAGGTCCTTGGCGATATATATATATATATTTTATTTTATTTTTTTGAGCTAGAGGTCCTTGGCGATATATATATATATATATATATATATATATATATCGCCAAAAAAATAAAATAAAATATATATATATATATCGCCAAGGACCTCTAGCTCAAATGGTTAGAGCAAGGCATATCTCCCCCCCCCCCCCCCCCCCACACCACACACACCCAGTGGTTGCAGGTTGGAGCAACGGGAGAAGCACATTTAATTTTCTGTGGAGGAATTAATGTGAGGGCAACCAGAGCGCAAGCCGGTTGAGGGTGCGGTGCGATGGGATACGGGTGTGATACAAGTGCGGTGCAGGTGCGGACCTTCGGGCTGGAAGTGTGACCTTCGAGCCAGGAGTCTGTAACACAACCACCTCCTCTTTCATATATATATATATATATATATATATATATATATAGTATCGTATGATACAATAATTCTAAATACAAAAAAAAAAAAATATATATATATATATAGTATCGTATGATACAATAATTCTAGGAGTTTAGATCTATACTTCTAAATCCATATAAGAGCATGATTTAATATAATTCTTTTTTTTTTTTAAATTTTTTTTGCATACTTGTCTATCTAGTTCAAGAATTCAGATTCTTACGAATACATTACACATCTCAAGTAAAAGAACCATATAGTATCTATTAACATGTCTTTGATCAACCAATTAGAAACAAAATAGTAGTATATCGTATCCTATTGTAAAATTATATATATTGTAGTATATCGTATCCTATTGTAAAAAAAAAAAAAAAAAAAAAAAAAAAAAAAAAAAAAAAAAAAAAAAATATATATATATATATATATATATATATATATATATATATATATATTCTGAAAAACAATAGGTAAATGGAGGCAGAGGTGTAGGCGGGTATGCAGACCTCCAATAGTGGTGGAGGTAGAGACTGGTATAGAGATCTCCCATGGAGGTATTGATGGAGGCAAACTTTCTCCTCGAAGGCAGAGGAGGATATGTGGAAGCGAAATTTCTTACGGAGATATTAGTTTCAATATGATCCCAATTATACTTTCTTAGATCCCTACTAGTCCCCCCTATCCCATATCCATACCCGTACCGTCTGCTGGTATTGGTTCAGATCTGTACAGAATCATTTACAGACAGATCTGGAAACGAGGGCGTCGGCTAACATTAGTTCTTGTGTGAGGAGAGAGAAGTAGGGAGGCGGTGGAATGGGAGGTAGTTGGGTTTGGGTGTACATGAGGAGGGAGGTGAGAATAAACTTTATGGACATTATGGAGAAATAGGATATGATATATCTTTGATAATATTTTTTAAACTATTCTGTTTTTATATCACTATTTTTACGGTTTTGTTTATTATTGGTATTTTTATTTTCACAAGTTTTTTTTTCTTTCTAAAATTTAGAAATATTTAAAGTGCTTTAGAAAAATCTGCAAATTTGAATAATATAAAGTTTATTATCCAAAAGATAAGAAAATATAAAACATGAAATATCGTGTTGTAATTTTTTGAAAGTAATTGTTAATTTACGAAAACAACATGATATTGCTAAAAGTAACATTATATCTGCAAATACATCATGGTTTCAATAAAAACAACATTATATCAGAAAACAAAAAGGTATAAAAAAAGTTACTGACAATATATCACGATGTTTTTATCAATGTCGTGTTTCTTTTGTTGATAACATGTTATATTTTTTTAGAAATAAATACATTAACCCCCCTATGTTTCAAGGGTATTACGTGGACCATCTATATTTTGAAAATAATTACACGGACCACTCTCATGTTTTATGTTTTATTGTTAAAATAAGGATGGTTAGTGTTATAACTTTCTATATAAAATATAAAACATATGGGTGATTCGTGTAATTAGTTTCAAAATAAGGGTGGTCCCTGTAATAAGTATGAAACATAGGGATAGTTAACATAAATTGCCCCTTTTTTATTATCAAGTTGTCTACTTGTACCATGTTGCATTTGTCTACATCTTGTTTTTCATTGTTATCTCAACATATTTATGGATATTATGTTACTTTTCCTCATGTTCTTGTTTCATTAATTAAGAATTACTTTAAAATGTTCTTTAAGATCTGACAATTTATATTTCATTTTCTACTCAAATCTTGCAAATTTTGGTTTTCTTTTCTAGAAAAAACAACAAAATATTTATTCGAAATTTTCTTGGTTGGTTGTTTGAATCCTCTTCTTCCATTAGGTTCTGGAAAGGATCATGTCCTCTTTAACGCTAACAAAATACATATCATTTTTAACACTTCAAACCGTGTTTACCTAGCCTACCTTTTAGCCCTAGTGGCTCTATTAACTATTACAGTATTGCCCCTGCTTATGGGAGCATCTCTGCGTTGCATATATCTAAACCATATAAGTCGGTTTTCTCTCATCTTTTTCTCAATTGATGCCATCTCTATTAACTATTACAGTATTGTTATGTTAACTTTCTGGATATGTTGTTTTAATTGCCTAACACTTTGATATATAAGCATAGCTAGTCTTATTGCAATCTTGTAGAATTTTTCTTTCAACTTCATAGGTATCTTGCAATCACAAATCACTTGCACTCCTACGTTTAAACCATCCTCTTTTAATTTTGTACATGACATAATTTCCAATCTCTCCCTTATTATGAATAATTGATCCTAAAACCGAAAGGTATCAATGTTATGTATCTTTTGTCTATCTATATGGGCTCTCCGCTTATCTTTTGACTTTGGATTAAAATTACATTTCATATATTGTGTTTTCGTTCTATTAATTTTGAATCTCTTTGATTCAAAATTTTATATCTACACCTTTATTTTAGTATCTAACTCTTCTCTACTCTCATCAACTAACATAATATTATCAGCAAGCATCATAGACTATGGAATCTCATTCTGGATATGCCTAGTAATTCCATCCATAACTATCGTAAAAAGGTAATAACTCAATGCTATCCTTGATATAACCAATGGCAATAGGGAACATTTACGATCTCCTCCTATAGTTCGTACGGTCGTTCATAATTATATCCTACGTATCCTCAATAGTCTCAATATAACTACTAGGAACTTGTTCTTTCTTTAAAGCCAACCATATTATCTCGAACTAAATCATAAGTTTTCTCTAAGTCAATAAAAATCATATGTATCTCTCGTTTTTGGAGAAAGTTAAAATTATTAAACAATTTAAAATATTCACATTATAAGTTTAAAGTTGAAAAAATTATTACCATGATGCTTCTAAGGTTTAAATCTTGTGTTTACTCATATTAAACTACTTTTGATGTAGATATGTTATTTCATTAATCATAATATTCTTTGGTGGTTAATGTAATATGATTGTCATTCCTTCACCCTTTGGCTTAATGTATCATAAAGATGAGTGTAATTTCCATTAACAAATCATATCATCTTACCTCTTCGTTTATATTCTTTATAGTCCAAGGGAACTTGGAGAGTACTCATTGGTTACATGAGCTTAAACTGCATATCTAAAAAGTAGGTGGACTTACGTGCCAACTGGCCGCGTAGGTTTATGGCATAACTCTCTCATGCTTAGTTATCTTGGCTAGGAATTTGACACCAACGTAGAGGGTTGACATCATGTTGACAACCGATCATAAAACCTGTCAAATCTTTCATAGAGCTTTTTTTTTATGCTCTATAGCTAGTACCATTCTGATAATAGAAGACTTGGATGATGATGATGATTAGGTGGTTTATGTAAAAGTTCCGTTAACTCATGTTAGGAATAAATACATGTCACAAAGGAATAAAGAAAATCTCTTGTGTGCCTAAGTTGTTGGTTGTCACGTACCCACTTTAAAGCCGAAGTGAATGTTTGGTGAGGTAACTTGGTTTCTTGAGGTTTGTGTACTTGAAGATAAGAGGAAGCCTCTATTGTGGAGGGTTTGTGACTTCAAGAAGGCTACAAAGAATGTAGTTTATAGATACGGGCAAACTTTTAAAAATCATATGTTTCGAGACCATACTGGCGCATAGGCAACAAGGTTTTAGGCGAACCTGTCATGTGGTGTCCGCCTAAATTCCTTGGGCACCCGTCTCACTCCACCTCGGCCTGCCTCGACTGTCTAACAGCTTGACTTTAAAGTTCAGACCATAGTTTGCAGTATCGGCTGATACTGATCCGATACGGCTGATACCGATACAGTTTGGCATGTTCCAATTCGATATCCGATATTGATCGATACCGACATTGGAGTCTCTTTTTCAGCCAATTCGACAAAGAAAATTGAACAAAAAAGACCAATCAGTAAGGGTAAAAAGCATAATAAGGTTGTAAAAGCATGTAAAAATTGTAAAAGCATTATCACATGTAAACCAATCGGTAATATGATTACTATTTCATTCAATTTCAAAACTACTAAAAAAACAACACTGAAAATACTTAAAATTATGCCTAAATGTATACAATATATTTTCTAAAATGTTAATAATTTATTAATAATTATTTTTTTCGATACCAAAAATCGATACTCCGATCTGAAACCGTCGATAATTCCAATACAGCCGATCCCGATACTCATAGGAACGATCCGATACCGATACTATGAACCTTGTTTCAAACAACCCACTTATTAGAAAAAGATTTGAGTCTAAAACCTAGGTCAAAGTAAAATGAATATGGAACAAAATGAGTAAGAGATATGATCCTATTTTGTCCTAATTTGAGACTCTAGAGATGAGAGAAACATTTTTCTTTCAAGTTATGTTTCCATAATTTGAGACTCACACTAAGAGAAAGTAAGATCCTTCCTAAGAGAAAGTAAGATTTGTCCTCTATGTGTCCTAATTTGAGACTCATATTTGTTTTGATTTTTAGATGCCCCTTGGATTGATGAGACAATTGCTCATGACTTGGGGCCTCTATTCGGAATGGTCATATTGTTAGTAGGCCCGCCGATATATTGTTTCGGAAGGGGGCCGATACGATATGACTAACCGGTATGGAAAAAAAACTGGTCTAAGTCCCATATCGATGGGTTTCGGTCCAAAACCGAAAACCGAATAAGAAAATTTAGTATATATATATATATATATATATATATATATATATATATATATATATATATATATATATATATATATATATATATATATATGAAGAAGGTAATTGTATTGATAGAAATGCTTGTTACATCTAAGCCCGACAAAAATTCTATTGTTCCTTTCCTTCCAGATATATCATACTGCAGAAGCCAGTCGGATACTAGCCTCCTTGAACCTTAGCAATCCTCTCTGTCGAGCCCGTGAGATGTTTCTCATGATCTCAGAGAGTTGCATAGAATCCCTGGTCTTCAACTTCAGCACCCTTCTCTGCGTCTGCCAAACTTCTCCGGAGTAGGGACACTCGAAGAACAAATGCATCATAGACTCTGGCATTTGGCCGCATAACACAACTGAGGTCAGGAGTAAGCACTTTGAATCGATGTAGTCGGTCCCTGGTAAGTAGTTTACCCATCAGGAGCTTGTACATGCAATATTGAAACTTCCTTGCAATACCTTTCTGCCAAACAATATCCGCATACTCTCAAGTAGCAAAATGCTCCCACGTCTGATCATAGGCAAGCTAGAACACAAAGTCACCGGTATGGCTGCCATCCCACCTCCAGCTATCCCGGTCAAAATCCCCATCAATCGGAATGCGACGAATGCGATTAGCAAGGTTTGCCGGTATACGTAAGTCCGTCAACTGCCACACACCCGATCTGATGATGCGGCTCACCTGGCCCCGCCAAAGAAGAGGAGCCCTTCCCTGGGTATTCAGCCAGTCAAGAACCTTGTTAGCAATCACCCGAATAAAATGCGTATTATACGCGAATTTTTTTCGTATCTTACATAAACGTATAATACTTACGTACGTTTGAAAAATTCGGACTTGTACGCGAATTTTAAGCCTGTGGAGTTTTAAACACGTACCGTACAAATTTTTAAAACATTCGGCCAAAAAAACTTGACTGAGAAACCCAACAGTTTTCACTTTCTTGACTCTTGCTGCTATTAAATATTAAGACTGGCACAATTATCAAAAGAAAAGAAGAAAAAATCTCACAGCTTTAACCAAAAAAAGAAACCTAAGAATCTTTGCACATGTTGTTTGCAACAATCAAAGAAAAACCTTTCGGTTTTCCATCCTACTTTCACTTTCTTTTCTTTATATAATGTTCCCCAACCTCATCTTATTCTCACACTGAACCTTGTTTATGAAGGAGTAGAGGTGGGTGGGCCATATATATATGCCGAATTTTTAGTGCCGAATTTGTTCATATGAAATGTACTAAATACGAATTAAATCTAATCCGAATGTTTTTCGTTAGACGATTTTTTGACCGAATTTTTTTACCGTATTTTACTTATATTGTGCCGATTTATACTCGTACTTTTGTCGTCCCGAATTTTTTCCATTTGTCGAATTGCTAACAAGGGTCAGGAATGCTCTGGTGGTCAACCCAAGGATCTCCCCACAGGCTGGTCTCCTTACCGTCAGCGATAACACGGGTGATACACTGCCTCAAGTCTCCCCGTTGTCGAAGAATGGTCTTCAGGACGACCGATTCATTATTATTACATCGATACTCCTAGAACGAAACCTGATGCAGATATCGATTCCTCATCCAGGTCGCCCACAACGTGTCTCCCTGAATGAACTTCCAAGCAAGCCGAAGACTAGCAACCTTCCTAAGCGTTATGAGGGGTCTGAGCCCCACTCCCCCTTCCTCCCTGGGACGACAGAGGGTCTCCCAAGATATCGCATGAATGCCTCCCCTCCAGATGAAGTTGGTACATATCCTCTCAATATTTCGAATGGTGGCAGTTGGTAGAAGGACAGATTGCAGCCAAAATATCACTACAGTTGTAATCACAGAGCGGACCAGTTCAATTTTGTTTCCAAAAGAGAGACTTTGCGCCTGCCACCCTTCAACCTGTCTTTGAGTATATTCTACCAAACTTTGACACTCCAGGTTCGAAGAATAATTGCAGGAAAGGAGAACACCAAGATATTTAACCGGAAGAGTAACCTGGCTAATTCCCAATATAGCAGCCTTCTCCTCCTTAGCCTGGCACAATCGGTTGAAATACACCTTACTCTTCTCCTTATTGAGTCCCAAGCCCGATAGCTGCTCAAAAGAGGTCATAATATCGAAAATCACCCTCAACCCGGACCTGGATGTTTTCAGGAACAAGAACAAATTGTCAACATATATCAAATGAGTAATATGAGGAGTCACCTGTATAAACAGAGGCGAGATTTCCCCACGGTGACTCGCAGCATCCATAAGGCATGTAAGATACTCCATAACAATGGTGAAAAGGTAAGGAGACAGGGGATCCCCCTGTCGGAGCCCCCGATTGCTACCAAAGGGCCCATATGGTTGCCCCCGAATAAGGACCGAGAAAGTAGCAGTAGTAATGCACTCCCGGACCCGATCCACCCAGGTGGGGCTGAACCCCATATCCACGAGAATCTGGCAGACGAATTCTCTGTTGACCATATCATATGCCTTCCGGAGATCCAATTTTATACAAGCCTTCTTTCCTCCCACCTTATTGAAGCCTCGCACCATCTCATGCGCCAGTAGACAATGATCTGCAATACTCCTCCCCCGAATAAAGGCAGCCTGGTTCGGAAAAATCAGACCCGACAAAATATCCTTCATCCGGTTGCACATGAGATACGTGATAATCTTGTATATAAAATTGCAGCACGCGATAGGCCAAAAGTCAGCAAGATTCGTTGCGCCCTCCTTCTTCGGCACCAGAGTCAGGAAGGTATGATTAACCTCCCGCAAGAGCCTGCCGTGAGCAAAGAAGTCTTGAATCACTTCCACCACCTGAGTCTTCAGATCATCCCAATAGGTTTTAAAGAACTTGCTACTAAACCCATCCGGACCAGGAGCTTTGTTAGGATCCGCATCCTTAACGATGCCCTCCACCTCCTTCTCCGTGACAAGTGCCAGGAGAATCTCATTTGCTTTCGCAGTGACCAGCTTCTTACATATTAAACCAGGGAACACATTAGTATAATCTGATTGATTGTAGAGATTAGAATAGAACCTAACTGCCTCATCTTGTATAGGTTGCTGTGTTCGCACTTCCGAGCCATTCTCAACAATAAGACGGTGGATAGAATTACGATGTTGCCGCGTGCGGACCACATCATAAAAAAACTTGGTGCACCTGTCTCCATCCTTCAGCCAAGCACATTTAGCCCGTTGGGCAAGTTGGACCTCCTCGTGGAGGCATAGGGATCCCATCTCCAGAACGAGCAACCGCTCACGCCTAGCAATATCCTCATTAAGATCGTCCGACTGAAGGGAATGTTGAACCTCCTGAAGTTCCTTCTCCTTCTGTACCAGGGGAGGGAAAGGGGTAGATTTGTTCCAAAACTTCAGCTCTTCTTTCACTCTCTTCAGGGTCTGGATAAGCTTGTACTGCTTGTTCTCATAGGTC
This sequence comes from Iris pallida, assembly GCA_029216955.1. Lineage (NCBI taxonomy): Eukaryota > Viridiplantae > Streptophyta > Magnoliopsida > Asparagales > Iridaceae > Iris > Iris pallida. The sequence goes on from JANAVB010011805.1 coordinate 51,591, forward strand.
TGACTACCAAGCCCACGAGCTACCGTCTCCTGATAGCCATCAACAAGAGACCACTTGTTGTTGTATCTGAAAGGGCGGGCTTTGTTTCGTTCAGACTGAAGAAGGTTGATTCGGATGGGACAATGATCACTCGTACCTGCCTCCAGACCCTCGGCGACTATCATCGGAAACGAGGCCAGCCACCTACTATTCCCCACAGCCCTGTCCTGTTGACAAGCCACTCTCCTTCTCAGAGCCTTGTTATTCCAGGTCCAAATATAGCCAGACCGAGTAAGAGGCTGCAACCCCAATCTTAGCAGACAGTTCTGAAAATCCTGAAGAATGGGATCAGGTATCCGACGTCCGCCCACTTTCTCGTTGTTGTATAAAAGAGCATTAAAGTCTCCCATGCACAGTAGGGGTAGGTTGAGATTAGACTCGACAGAGTTACTTAGAAAAATAAGGTCCTCCCAGAGCTTATCTCTTTCCCGACGATCATTGTGCCCATATACCGCACCAAGAACGAACTTGAGCCCACCCTTATTATGGAAAATGATGGATATCAATTGGTCAGAAATAGAGATCACATGACCATCCCACACCGTGCCATCTCACCTGATCCAGATCCTCGCCATACTACCCAATTGGAGGTTATGAGCATGCCTCCAATGGAGAGTATGGCGATCCAAAATCCCAGATACTCGAATCTTCGCCTCTAGCAGCATAGTGATAGAGCACTTCTCCCTAGAAAACATGTCCATAATCTTCTTCCATTGGGCCATAGAACAAGCCCCACGCACATTCCAGGCAATTATTGACATTGGGAGTAGGAGAGGTCCCCTGTGATATCACTGCACATACCACCCAGGAGAGGTGGTACCGCCTCCTACCGTGAGATGTCCTCCTCCATATTGTCCAAGTCCTCCCCGTCTCTCCCTTGACTGTGCGGATGGTTCCTGTAAGGAGGAGCCTATTCCACTCCGGGTTGTCAACACACAAGGCCTCTCTGTTCTCAGGATCAGTAAACTCACGTTGTACAATATCAGCTCGAGTAGCCGAGGTCCGTCTTTTCCTACTATACGTGAGATCTGACTGCTCATCAACATTACCACCCTTGGGACCCTTCCCAGCCGCAGATGTCTTTTTTCGACTAACCCCTCCGCTTCCTCCTGCCGTACTGCGAAAAACCATAGAACTAGCCATTGTAGTATTTGAGACGGTAAGCGCTAATCCTTTGCCTTTAGCCTTCCAAGTTTGCTGCAACATACTAGGTGTCTGTTGGCAGGCCCCTGTGGCCTGGCTGGGCACCAACTGTCGATCAGATAAATTCCCTGTAGTGTCACCCTCATCCATAGCCTGAGCGTCAGCCTGGCCAACTGCATGCCCCACCTCTACCGCATCCATCTCCACTCTTGTCGGGCTCGCCGAAGCGCCTTCATCCGCCCGAGTTCCTGCCCCCGGGGACACTTGTATCTCGTGTGTCCGAAACAACTACACAACTTGCAAACCGGAGGGACCCACTCGTAATCAACTCGTTGTACATACACCTCTCCCGAGGGAACCTCATACTCCAGCTGAGAGGGGAGCACATTATTTGCCTCAATCTCCACAAAAACTCAGGCATACATAAGCCTATCTCTTCTCAGCGTAGCCTCATCAGCTTTAATCGGCTTACCAATAAGGCTGGCCAGCTTCATTAGCATAGACAGACTCTAATAGTTAGGCGATAGCCTCGGGAAACGGACCCATATAGGAACAGTATGAAGTACTTTCCGCTCGCACACCGATTCAGGCGTCCATTCCTTTAGAATGATCAAGCGCCCGTCAAAAGTCCAGGGGCCACTTTGCAGAATACGTTCAACGTCCTCCTGGAGTCCAAATTTCACAAAATAGAACCCGTCTTCCCGGACGTACAACTCCATCGTGCCCTTTGGCCTCCACACACGGTGAGCAAACGCCCGAATCTGACTATAGAAAGGCTTATCGCCAAGGACATAAAGAATAAGAGTATTGTGCCAATACTCCGAAGTCTACGCAAGTTCCTCCTCGGTGGAAGACGCCCGGAACCCACCTTCCACCATTTTGGGAGCTATGTAATGCATTGCCCCGTCTCCTTGGTAGCCTCCAGACCGACATGTATCAGCATAAGTTTTACCGCCGCCAGATCCCGTACTCCGGGTTCCCCCGGGAATAGGACGCACCGGTGGCATAGCAGGTCCTCCAGTTCTCGTTACGGACCCAATTGGATGTCGAGTGCCAATCATGTTGCGCCTATCCGCCCCTATCCTATTCCATCGCCGTGCAGACCTCACACCCGTCCCTGGAGGACGTTGGGCACCACCCAGAAGCGTCGATATCCCTCGAGACGGCAGTTCCAGGCCCACCGTCCTAGGAAACCAATCCACCCGACGTCGGCGACTGACCGTGGTCCATTCCCCTCCCTCTAATCGGCCAACCCCCGTTTCAGCCGTCCTCGTCGCACCAGCGCCCCGTACAGTGGGGCGACACGCCAGCGAGCGGCCAGCCATCGCCGTCGTCGTCCCCGTTGTCCCTCCATCCCCTCCTGCCGAGCCCGGGTCCCAGGCGAACACCTGGGACCCAAAACCTAGGAGTCCCTCCTGGCGGCCCCCGGTCTCTCCGCCTCTGTCGTGGACACCTGCAAGGCCGGGAGCATGACCGTCGATGCCAGGAGAGCTGTCGACGCCGTGAGGGCCGCCGGAGCCTTGGGGACCACCGTCGTCGTAAGGGCGGCCGCCGTCCTCGTGGACGGGATCCCCTTGCGGGGGGTCACCCGCGTGCACGTGCCCTAACAGAGAAAATCGGTTCATTTTTCTATTATATATATATATATGTATACACTAAATAAATTTAGGTATATTTAGTTACTATATATATTAACAAAAGAAAAACAAAAAAACCGAAAAATCGAATAAACCGAAAACCGAACCGATTTAATTCGGTTCGATTTGATTCGGTTATGGGCCAATTCGGTTCGGTTCGGTTTCGGTTTTGCTTATTCGGTTTTCGGTCCAATTCGGTTTTCGGTTATTCAGTTCGGTTTAAACCGAATTAACCGAATACTCACTCCTAATATCGGTGGTATCCAGGCCTAACATGCTGTATGTCTGCTAAATCGACATGCCTATATGTCAGCCAAATTGACCGATATATCGACCTAACTTTGCGATATGTTCGCCTAAATTACTATGGGTTGGATTATTTTGGTTTCATCCAATTACAAAAAAAAATTGGTTTAGAATATGTTTGAGTAGTGTTTGGTGTGATATAGAATATTTGTGTAGAATATTTATGTGTAGATAGAGCCTTATATTAAATTAAACTAAAGACTAATTATGTTATATTTATACTCTAAAACTTTTTCATACATGTCATCTATCAAATGGATTATTATCCTATACCACTATGAGATCATGTCTCCAGATATGTCTGGTATATTGCGGTATCCGATTTTCGGTATGACAATTAGCCAAACTGTATGGTCCAATATTCGGTATGTCTCAAGGCCCCCACCTTATCGCCTTGAGGTCCGCATTTCTGGGCTTTGTCTCCTCGCCTCATAGCTGTGATATGGATAGTTGGTGGAATGGTATATATGATGGTACTGTTAAAATAATAGCAAAAGCATATACTGTCCAATAGCATGTAGGGTAGGTCTTTGTCATGAACTATTTAAGCCAAAATATACTAGGTTCTTTTATCATGCACTCTGAATGATCGCCAAATAGAGTTAGACACTGATCATGGTTTCTTGACAGCTGCCAATTTCATAAGTAGGCCATGACCTTTCAAGAAATTTTAAATCTGAAGGGAACTATTTTCTTATTGTTGTATTGCAGAATAAATTTTTAATTGGCCTGTATCTGCTTATTTATCAGTGAAGATTTCCTAGTGCACGATTATAAATAGGTTTCTACTTCATTTACTGCTGATGCTGGCAAATATCAATTTTTACTTGCTTTTCTATATGACATTATTTGACATTTTAAAACCTAAACCACATTATGCTGCAGATATTTTGCCGTGGGAGCAAAAATGATACTAGAGGCTATAGGTATTATATTCTTTCACTTACAGTCTACTTTTGCAATCATTGTGAATATAAAGCTTAATTTTGTATCTGGTTATGCTGCGTGCGAGACATGAACATGGCATGATTTGGTGCGGAGATGGTTACGCCAACACTACATCGATTTGGTCTCCTACTGTGGTGTCCATGTTGTGTCTGATATGCTTGGGGCACGGACAAAACACGTGCAAGGCACCATTTTTTGAGTTTCTATGCCTCCTATATAAGGAATTTAACCGCGCAAAATTGAAAAAAAATGCAGTTAAATATGAAAAAGGTTCAAATTGTTAATCCACATTCCCTGACGCGTAAAGGCTAAATTTAACCTAATGAGTTATTAGGTAAGTTTGACACTTCCAGACCAATGCAACATGTTAAACCGATGAACTATTCAATAAGTTTTAAATAATGCATAACTATACCTCTTTTTGTTTTCAAGTTGATACTATGGACCTAGAGAAGTTACGAAACATCTACTTGCAGTCAGTCCGTCAACCCCATTCAAATTGTTGACTTTATCCATTAAATTAACTATTTCTATGGCCATAGTCAAGGGCATACAGTGCAGCACGTTAATAAGGTCAAGACAAGCCTTCTATTGCATCCTGCCGTGAAGGTTTCTTCTATTGTGTGTGCTTTTAGTATATTCAACCTGCAGTTCCTTGACACCGTATCCTTGGTTATTAGAATAGCCTCAGTGACTTAATTTGTACACCACAGTAAAATCAAAATTTGCAAGCCTAATAGTTCTGAATATATTGCAGCTGTGGTCTGTGGATCCTTTTACACTCCCTATCAGTAAGAGTGGGAGATGGAGAGAGCCATCTAGCTTTCACAACCATATGCGACTTCATCCACAACTTCTTCATCTGTGATGAATGCAGCAGACATTTTACTGAGATGTGTTCAAGGTACATACATAACCCCCGAATTTGCCAACAATTCCCCCTACATTTTCCTTCATCTCTGATTGGAAGTTTTACAAAGTGCAGTGTTTCAGTCCCTTTCAACACCACTCATGGCCTAGCCCTATGGCTGTGGAGTACGCACAATAAAGTAAACGAAAGGCTAATGAAGGAGGAGAAGGCTTTAGGTACCGGCGACCCCAGATTCCCGAAGATTGTGTGGCCGCCGAAGCAGCTCTGCCCATCTTGTTATCTTTCTCAAAGCAGGAAAAGCAGCAGCACAGTCCGATTCGATTGGAACTACGATGGAGTGTTCAAGTTTTTGCACAGTTATTACGGCAAAACCCTGACCTCAGCTTACAGGGATCAAGATATGGTCAAAACTAGAAAGGACGAATCGGTAGCAGATGATACAACTCCATCGACCAACGCTTTTGCGGTACCACTTGGAGCTGCACTGGCCATAGCCCTCGCCAGCTGCGCATTTGGGGCGTTGGCTTGCTTCTGGAGGACGCAACAGAAGAGTCGGAAGTACTTACACCAACTACATTCTTTTAAGAACATATGATGATTAGTAGGGGGTAATCAAGAAAGGCGTTTAAATAATTCCTAGGGAATTAGGATAGGGGTTCCGATTGCTTAAGAATTGTAAACATTTATTGTTCTTTGTGGCCATTTTTTTTTCAGGCAGAGGAAGAATTGGAAGTGAGAGAGCGAGTCAGGAAGCGAGAACTGGACGGGAGTGCATAGAATTATTGATATGGCCTTGAGCTCAGCGACCACCCACTGGGACTCTTGATTGGTTTACCTAAATATCTTTTGGGTGTTTACCTGGTAAATTATAGATCTGAGATGTATATTAACTGATAACTGCAATTTTGAATACACGAAGAAACTAATTTTAATCAACTTAAATGAAAAAGTGGGATTCTTATGTCACTTGAAGTGAAAGATATTTATTGCTTGTACCTATTATAGGAATTGTGCTGAATACATGCAGGGACTGGAGTGCAGCCAGAATGGATACCTAATGTAAGAGCAAGCTATACAGGTTTCCATATTTAAGGATTTAACTAAAGTTATTGTGAAATGATAAACAAAGGTAAAGGCACGACTGCCATGGTCGGGGGGTTGCGTGTGTGTTGGGGGTTGGAGGGGATGGCTCTCACAATTTTTTTTTAAAAATTTTACTTCCCAAAATATCCTTTTGAAATTGTTGGTCTGTTCTAGAACTGCTATGATACCGAGTTCTGACTGTTGTTAGGATTGTCAGGATCCTGACAGTCCTCTGTTGTCCTCAACTGGACTGTCAAATTTTAAGGTTGGAAACTCTAATTTTGGATTCTAAACTTTGAGAAAACACCAATTAGAATTTTTTTACCTAAAATCTAATAAGTAATGTTGAAAAACACATGTGAATCACATAGAAACTAAAATTTCAAAATTAAAAATAAAAATTCTAGGATTGGAAGGAAAAAAAAATTATTCAAAAATAGAGAAGAAAAGAGAAAGTAGGAAGAAGAGGAAGATTGTTATGTAGAGAAGATTGCGTGAATGTTGCATAATAAGAATACGATTCTGCACAATATGGACACAAACAACATATGGACACCATATTCCATGTACTTGTGTATATCTTGACACTTATCCTTTAGGTCATGTTTGGTTCGCGGAATCATGACCTTGTAAAAGGAAAGTCATTTCTTTCTTGTGTTTAGATGCCAAAGAAAACGATGAGAAAAGGAAAATAATTTCCAAAGAAAAAATATAGGAAAAATTGGTTCCTTCTACCCACCCAAGGATTCACTTTCCCACCTAAGGATTCACTTTTTTCTCCTAATTTTCTTGACCTTTCCAAATACCGGAAAAAAAATGATGAAAATTGTAAATTTTCAAACTAAAGAAAAGAACAAAGAATTGATTTCCTTTCCATGAACCAAACATAGGTGGGGGTGTAGCTCGGACGATGCTGAAGTGTCAAGAGATTGTTTGGGCGAGAGTTGGAGCTTTATTCGAGGATATGTGCTTTCTATTATAGAGGACATAATGTATTGAACAACATCGTTGTATAGTTTTTAAGTTGTAAGCCTTGTGGCATGTTTCATTGTATTGAGAGGGAGAAGACGAGTGATTATAATCACGTTTATATTTGGCTTCAAGCCATTGTAACTTCGTTGCAATTTCAATATAGAGAATAATTTTGTATATCTTGTGTTGACTCAAACTTTTCTGGTTAATGTTTCTGCTGCAAAGATTTTGTTTCTTAGATGTTCTATTGATCGTTTTGGTGTTTGTCTTTACAAGTGTCATTTAGACTTGCACGACATCACGGCCAGTGACGACTTTCAGTCTCCTACGGGATCAGAACTTCAACATATTGGTTGAAGCCTTAGAGTAAAAATTCAGCCACTATCTTGACATTCCAAGTATTATTACCATTTTACTAGGATATCAAAACCTTCTTCTCCCAATCGATTCTTCCTTTTTTCGGTTGGTTATTTGATGTTTTGGAGGAAATTTCTTCTTTTGTTTAGGGGAAAAAAACAAAACCAAACTTATAAAAAGTTGGCGATACAAATCAAACAACAAAACTAAACTACGATATAGTGATAGATTTCATCTTCATACATTTGAAGAGAGTGGACGTAATTGTAGGCTTGAAAGTAACAGTAATGTATATATATATATATATATATATATATATATATATATATATATATATATATTTTGGAACTAGGTAAATTGTTTCTGGAATCGCTCCCACTGGAATTCGAACTCCTGACCACTCGGACCGCATGCATCTCTCTTAACCACTAGGCTAGAGGTCATTTGCAATATATATATATATATATATATATATATATATATATATATATATATATATATATATATATATATATATATATATATATATATTGCTTTCTATGGCTGCACGCCCACATTTTTCTCTTCGAATATAGGTATAGGTAACTCCTGAGCATCCTACATTTTTTAATAGATCAAATACAGTTAAAAATGGCTAAAGAAATAGAAGGGAGTGTTGTAAAGTGAAGAAGAACAATATAGGAATTGGAAAAAAAATGTGTTTCTTTTCTTATATTCATTCAACTAAAGAATTGTCCTTTTATAGGCTTACAAGTAATACCAAGGGACATAGGTTAGGAAACCAAAGGCCATATGTTATGGAAACTAAGGGCCATGAGTTACTTAAGTTATAGAATACAAATGGACATCCACCATATTTACAACACTCCCCCTTGGATGTCCAATATTTATAGAATATGCCTCGTTAAAACCTTGTTAAGAAAAATTTAGTGGGATAAAAATTTGACCGAAGGAAAAAGAGTACATATTATACAAAATAGTAAGCGTGATAAACTGCCTCGTTAAAACCTTGCCAAAAAAAAATTCAGTGGGATAAAAACTTGGACGAAGGAAAAAGAGTACCGTGTGAAATATTAGTGATCACGCTCCCCCTGATACTGGCAAGAGTTCCTTTACTGACGCATCCCAATATTATGAATCATCTTTCTGAATGTAGTGGTTGACAATGCTTTAGTGAATAAATCTGCAAAATTATTACTCGATTGTATCTGCCGAACATCAATGTCACCATTCTTCTGTAGCTCGAGTGTAGAAATTTTTTGGTGATATATGCTTCGTTCTGTCACCTTTGATGTAGCCATTTCTAATTTGTGTAATACAAGTAGCATTATCTTCATACAATACCATCGGAGTATTTTTTGCTGAAGGTAACCCACATAATTCTCGGATATGATGAATCATTGTTCTCAACCATATGCACTCTCGACTTGCTTCATACAATGCATGCCAGAATTTCTGAGTGATTAGAAGAAGTAGCTACTAATATTTGTTTCACCGAACGCCATGATATTGCAGCACCGCCACAAGTAAATACATATCCACTCTGAGATCTTCCTTTATGTGGGTCAGATAGATAACCGGTATCAGCATAACCCACAACTTGTGATTCTAATTTTTTTTGAGTAAAACAAGCACATGTCGGTTGTTCCACGTGAAGATAACGTAATATGTGTTTAATACCATTCCAATGTCGTTTTGTTGGTACCGAGCTATATCTTGCCAATAAGTTTACTGAAAATGCTATATCAGATCTTATACAATTTGCAAGATACATCAAAGCTCCAATAGCACTAAGATATGGTACTTCTGGACCTAATAATTCTTCATTATCATCTCGAGGACGGAATGGATCTTTCTTTACATCTAACGATCTAACAACCATGGGACTACTCAGTGGATGAGCTTTATCCATATAAAATCTTTTTAGAATCTTTTCTGCATAGGTAGATTGATGAATAAAAATTTTATTTGATAAATTCTCGATCTGCAGGCTGAGACAAAATTTTGTCTTCCCAAGATTTTTTATCTTAAATTCTTTCATCGGATAATTAGCGATTTCTGTGAGCTCTTCGGGAGTTCCTACAAGATTTAAGTCATCAACATATACCGCAATAATTGAGAATCCATTTTTAAATCTTTTGATAAAAACACATGGACAAATTGGATTATTTATGTATCTTTCTCTAACAAGGTATTTGCTAAGACGGTTATACCACATTCTTCCAGATTGATTTAATCCATATAGGGATCGTTGTAATTTGATTGAGTATAACCCATTATACCTTTTGTTATTTGCTTCAGGCAATTTGAATCCTTCTGGGATTTTCATATAAATGTCATTATCCAATGACCCATATAAATATGCGGTAACAACATTCATAAGCCGCATATCAAGTTTTTCTATGACAGTTAAACTGATCAAGTATCGTAATGTGATCGTGTCAATCACAGGTGAATATGTTTCATCATAATCGATTTCAGGTCTCTGTGAAAAACCGTGTGCAACAAGTTGTGCCTTGTATCTCACAATTTTGTTTTTCTCGTTGCGCTTTCGTACAAACACCCATTTGTATCCAATAGGTTTCATACTTTCAGGAGTTTGAACTACTGGTCCAAATACTTTGCGATTTTCTAAGGATTTTAATTCAGCTTATATCGTATCTTTCCATTTTGGCCAATCATTTCTATGTCGACATTGTTCAATGGATTTTGGTTCAGGATCCTCATTTACTATATCAAGTGCGACACTATAAGCAAAAATATTGTCTATAGTAATTTTCTTTCTATCCCAGCTTTCCCTTGTACTCATATAATTTAAAGAGATTTCTTCTGAAATTTGTTCATTGTCATGTGTCTCTTCAGGAGCTAGTTTAGACTATCAGTCAAATTTTCTATAGCGCTTTCATGTTTCTCTTCTGGAGTAATTACTTGTACCCTTTTCTTTCGAGGGTTCTTATCTTTAGCGCCAATAGGGCGTCCACGTTTCATGTACGATTTTAGTGTGCCATCATGTTGTCCTTTAGGGATATCAATCCGTCCTGGTACATTTATAACCGGTACATGAGATTTTGTCACTTTCTTAATATCAGTGAATGCATCTGACAATTGATTTGCAATATTTTGCAAATGAATTATCCTTTTTACTTCTTGCTCACGTCTACTTGTGCGTGGATCAATAAAAGATGGTAGATTCCATGTAATTCCACGTCGTTCTACAAGAAGTGACATTTTATCTCCCCCTAACGGTGGGAAAACTGATTCATCAAAATGGCAATCAGCAAACCTTGCCTTAAATAAATCATCAGTCAGGGGCTCAATGTATTTTATTATAGACAAAAAATCAAAACCAACATAAATTCCAAGACGTCTTTGTGGTCCCATCTTTGTTCGTTTAGATGGAGAAATAGGGACATAAAAAGCACAACAAAAAACTTTTAAGTGTGAAATATCAGGCTGCTGGCTAGAAACAAGTTGCAATGGTGAATAATAATAAAATGAACTTGGTCGAATACGGACCAATGCATCTGCATGTAATATTGCATGTCCCTACACAGAAGTGGCTAAACTTGACCTTAGAAGTAATGGTCTGGCAATCAATTGCAACCTTTTAATAAAAGACTCTGCAAGTCCATTTTGAGTATGCACATGTGCAACTGAATGTTTGACATTAATGTCCATTGAAATGCAACAATCATCAAATGCTTGAGATGTATATTCACCGGCATTGTTAAGACGGATAGTCTTGATGGAATAATCAGGGAATTGAGCCCTTAGTCTTATAATCTGAGCAAGAAGTTTGGCAAAAGCAACGGTTCGTGTTGACAGTAGACTTACATGTGACCATCTAGATGATGCATCTATCAAGACCATATAGTAACGAAATGGTCCACAAGGTGGGTCAATAGGTCCACAAATATTCTCTTGTATTGTTAAAACGTAGAGGACTTAAGAATAACTTTCATTAGAGATGGTCTTACAATTAATTTTTCTTGTGAGCATGCAACACACACACACACAATCACAAGGTAAAAGAATCTTCTGGTTCTTTAGTGGATGCCCACGTGAGTTTCTAATTATTCGATGCATCATACTTGATCCAGGGTGGCCAAGTCGATCATGCCAAAGCATAAAAAGTTTTGGATCATTGAACTTCTGGTTTATCGCAGTGTTAGATTCATGGCACTTATGTTTGCATAATATAATCTTGATGAGAAAACTGGAAGTTTTTCTTTCACATGCTTCTGGCATGAACCATTGGATGTAATACATAGATATTCCATATTTTCCTCATTCATAGTCTCGATATGGAAACCATTTAGACGTATGTCTTTGAAGCTTAACAAATTTCTTACTTGCTAGAATATAAAGCCTCTTTTACCAAAATATTTGTTCCACCCGGTAATATAATATTCGCTCTTTCGGAGCCCTCAATCATTTTTGTAGTACCAGAAATTGTACTAATATTTGCTTTTGCCAATTTTAAGTTCGAGAAGTATTTTTGATCTCGAAGAATTGTGTGCATTGATCCACTGTCAGCGAGACATATATCTCCACCGTTGGAGTTGTTTACTGCATCTATATTTTTTATATTTCTATACACAAAAAAATGAAGTAAGAAACATTATGAAACTTAATTTATTAATTCGACATTATAATAGCAAAGATTTCGAAACATGAGAATACAAGCATTGAACTAAAATCAGACTTAAGAAAATAAAGTTCAAATAGTCCAAATT
>JANAVB010011806.1:0-166697 GCA_029216955.1 Iris pallida
TCCACTAACCGAACTCGGGCCGAATTCGGGCCGACTTTGATCCGAATTTTGCTGGTCCAGAATTTGTTTGGTTAGGGTTTTGCAAATCAGGTTTTGGGCTTTTGAAGGTCAAGCAGTTACGAAGTAGTTTAGGCTTTTGTAAATGGGACTTGTTTTCAAAATGAAAGGGTATTTCGGAAACATTTATGGGTAGCCTACTTGCCAGTACGACTCGGTGTATATTATATTTCCTGGACTCAATAATGTATGAAAATATATTGAATAAGACTCAATGGAAAATACAGACTTAATGGCAAAATAGTTGCAAGTCTTGAACGGTAACAATAGCAGTTCTTAGCAGGTCGTAGCAGTTTGTCCAAGTAGTCCTTATATCGAGACAGGGTTAGATCAATTATTAAAATCAGTTTTGACCACCACCAATGGGCCAACAGTTGGGTGGTCAGTACACAACCGTACTGGTAGTATGAGCTCCTTGTCCACCGATACAAAATTAACACGTTAAGTTAATTAGTGCAACTACTATTTTGATTGTCTTTCTGTTCTTGCCTTAGGATCAATTTTATTCTTCGACTCTTGGCCGATTCGTGTTGCAACCAACATGATCATACTATCAGATTATTTAATATCGTACTTACCAAATAACTAGCCATCGTCTAGAAAATATTATATAACACAACACATCTATAATATAATTCAGCACACCAACTTATCTATAGAAAAGGTCTCTGGCATTAACTAGCCATCGTCAACATAGCTAGAAAGACAGTGGGTCGATCAATGCAGTTAGCTAGTCCCAATGATAGCCTATCGAATTTATGGTTGCCTACCCAGCATCAGCTATACTGTGTTTCCTCCATGGCCGGATCAATCTTTTGGTCCCAGGTTGTCGTTCGAAGAAACATTGCCCTTGTGCACAAGTTTTCCATGACCTCGCACCTACGAGTCTTCATCTAAACTCACGTAAATACATGGCCTAATTTGTGGTACGACTCAAACCCTTTGCATATCGTGCTTATAAACTGTACTTTCCATACTTCTTTGGAGACTCCCAAATGAGGGACCGCTTCGATGACAAACCATCACTTGAACTTCCCATTCTTTGAAACCCAGGAAATGGCTACTGCATAGCCTTCCTACTTAACTTGAAAAAACGTATTTAATACGTGCCATAGACCATTGCATACTTTTTATTGAACCAACCGCAGTTCGTACCTTAATTCCATTATTTTTTGTGCGATACTACTGTCCAAGTCATACTCTATATGATGAGCTTAGAGACCATAGGAACTTGTGCTATATCAAGACGTTGAACAATGGGACCGTACATGTGCTCAACTTGAACAACCGTGTTCCTTGAGCGCCTTAACCCGTGGCGCCTTCTATGGTACTAACTATTTGACCGTAGGACATTTTTTTCTACGTCAAGAAGTAGGATTGTGGGGACGTGCCTGCTATGACTTTGATAGCCCATGACATAACTTTACTTAAGTCAATCGTGCGGTCGAAGGACCCAGTGCCAACTTTGAAAACCATCGTGGAGTACATCTAAGCAACATTATGATACTTTTTCCATGTTCTACCTACATACTTGACTCAATAGGAATTTTCATTCACTATGTGGATCCGTCTCTTTTATTCAAGTCTATTCATTGCAATGAAAACTTCTTTTTATTAGTGTGAAGGCCAAGCTGAGGCAAGTTCACCGAAGCCACCCACTTGGGCGAGGAGTTGTTTCGACCGAGCGGGACTTCGAGCAAGCCGTTGCATGGCTAAATACAAATGTTGTTGCATTTCTATTCCTCCGGTTGAAGTGAGCGGGACGGGGCATTACATTATACACCGCTCAGAAAAAGTTTTATCCTCGAAACTTACAAAGTACACACTCATCAACTTATCACTTGATTTAATTTCCAATGGTTCTCGCACATACTCCGTCTATGCGTTTCTTTAATCCGAACCACCTTATTTATTTTTCACCTCGAAACTCAAACTTGGGATAACTTATACTCGTCGCACACACGGACATCTTAGTTCTAGGGCAAGCCACCTGATCAATCAACATGCAAGTTTATTTTGAACTCAACGATCGTACTACCATCAATATTTTATTTGAAACACATGATTCCAAAATCCTCAATATCTTCCCGTTCCTTTAGTCTCACCTGAATTCAACGTATCACTTAGTTGGATCATGCACATATCTAAGGCGTCCCAAAATATATACATTACAACCAAATCTCGTAATAGAGAATCTGTCATTGCCACTTGAGTGGGATTATGCATATATTTAAGGCATGCCTGAAATATATGCATTTTAGCCAAGCCTTGTGAGTGGTGTCTCCATATAATTGAATCATTCCACCACTAATACTATTATCTAATCCTATCAATCCTCAAGATCAGTCGTACCGATGCTACCTCTTAAAAGAGGGACGTCTTGCCTAACCGCTAGGCTATCTCTCCAGGCTAAAGTCAATGTCACTATTGGAATCACCATCCCCAAACAACAATACCAACACTGACCCCAATCATAAGGTCAAACCAAAGTTGATAATACGGGACTTTTTATCCAAGCTCGCATCACTCCGATTTCTAAGCTTCGAGCATAAATTTTTTCTATCCGCACTTGTAATGTTTAGTCCAAAGGGTCAAAGTCGTTCAGCAAAGCCATCCTATAGTATGTTCTGCTCAACCAATTTATGGGCATATTAATATCGCACATCCTAACTATCAATTCGTGTAATCTATCTCTTCAAACATGTTCGATATAGTCCATATATCCATCATCCAAGTCAAGTACACCACGATAGGATTTGTCACGAAACCATAATTCGTATACCATATTTCCTAAGTTGCTTAACACAATTCACGCATTCGATCACAAGGTCGTCTAGCATAATAATATGTCATGCCCAAATTTCCTGTAAGTCTGATTATCTACGCTGGACATCAAATCACCGTACCAATTCTCCCGTAAGTCCATTAGCAACTTGGGTTAAATAAATATAGTAAATTATAAAAAAATATAATTAGATATCCTTGATAAAACTTACATATGCCTTGGTTGCTGTTTACCAGCACTGAAGGTATCTTTGTTCCATATCCACGGATGCGGCGCATGAAAGAACTGAATGTACAATCAAAATAGCATGTCTTCTCTCTATTTCGAAGACAGAATGCCTTACTATTTCTTATACATATCGGACAAGGCATAGTACCATGAATACTACATCCCGATAACATCCTTTATGCTGAAAAATTGTTGATGGTCCATATGAGTAATGCTCTAATATGAAAGTTCTACTCCATCGATATATCATATGTTTGAATGTCGAATTGCTATAATTGTTTCAACTCATCTACCAATAACTGCAAGTAGATATCAAGGTTCTTCTTTGGATTTTTTAGACCGGGTATGATAAGTGTTAAGAACATGTAAGGAGTCTTTATGTACATCCACAGTGGTAGACTATAAGGGGTCAAAATCACTGGCCATCAAGTATTGAGATTTTGATTGTTCGAAAGGAGTGAATCCATCATAACATTGTTTTCCATAAATAAATTCACTTTATTTATTTTGTATCTGAAAAAATTACAACTGTAGGAATCTAATCTAGAAGACGATTACTTTATCCCTCGGACGATGCGATGAAGAAAACTCGAACTTCGGAGAACTTGGACAGCAACTGGGCAATCTCTCTGTTCTCTCTGAAAATGACTTGTAGTCTCTGATGAAGATGAAGAAACTCTTTTTTATAGAGTTCAGGATAACTGTCCTTAAGCATACGCTCAGGTAGTTACTTGACGTGTGCATAACTGCAGGGACGCGTGGCGAATTCTGATGGAGACACATTAGCGTGCGGTTGAAAGTAGTGGAGCATGTTCAGGAGAGATTGATGGCCTGGATGCCACGTTGCATAACTTCTAGAGAAGTGGATAACTGGTACAGGACACGTGAGAACGTGTGTTGACTGTAATCCTGGATATAGTTGCTGTAATACGCTGCCTTGTTGAAGGAGAGTTTATACGCTAACTTGGACAGCGTAGTGCCATAAGAAATCCATACGCTCACTTTATGGGCAAGGAGTCATGTGAGGTCATACGCTCGCTTGGTTAGCAAGGAATCATGTGAGGTCCATACGCTCACTTGACTGGGTGAAGAAGGAGTCATGTGAGGTCGATACGCTCACTGGAGAAGTGGCCACGTGGCTATCATCAATCTTCTTTGGTACACCATATCTTCCCATAACTGACAAAATCTTCTCGAGCGTCGTGACTGCGGATTTGACGGCTGACAGACTGTCAAAACTGACAGTAATGATGGCTTTTGTATTTATGAAGGCTGCTGAGTTGTCCTCGTAAAAGACAAAATCGACTCTTCGAAAACCTATACGATGGTTACTTTTCTCGTGACAGCTGTCTTTGCACGAAAGATGAAGTGTCAGATTCATACCTCATTTAAACATATGCTGTGCTGTCACTTCAGTAAATAATAAAATATTTACTGAGCGTATGGCTTTTGAATGAGCGTATGACTTCAACTGACATCTGTCTTTAAGCGTATGGATGAAAATGACAGCGTGTCATAATTTTCCACATCCTACAAGACCCCCTTCAAAGTTTTCAAACTTTATGAGTTTCAAAAGTTCGAAATTACTTTGAACAGAAAGTGGGAATGAGTCCTGACACGCTGGCATGAGTTCATTAAATGTCATGATGACTCTTCATTTTTCGAGATTGATTGAATCTGATGGAAGAATATGAACAGCCAGCAAGCTCTATTATATAAACCGAGAGAATTCAATTTTTGACTTTCATCTTTTGAAACCATGACTCCAAAGGAAGCTGCTGAAGAAGAAGCACGTAAGTTGGGATTCTGTTCCCATGGTGACCCTACTTTTGGGGGCCAAGAACCCGAACCTGTCGTCATCGAGCTCAAGGACGACCCTATGCATTTAGCCAAGAATTTCTTGGGCTACTTTGGTCTGGACGGCTCCTCTTCTTCTGATGGGCAGAGCCTCGAAGAGAAGCGTAAAATGTTCGTTGCTCTGTTACACCGCATGGGGGTCCAAAGCGTAGAAGAGTTAGGCGTCAAGCTTAGTCGCTCTGGAAAATAGAGCGTGACTTTGTTGCACCCCTTTCTTTCCCTCTCTCTTTTTTGTTTTGTAAGGCCATCAGTGCCTTTAATGAAAATAAATATTCAAGAATTCTCTGTTTAGTATAATTTTGTGTTGAAAACTAACATGCACCGATGAATAACTGTAGAATATGCCGTCTTCCAAGTTGTAAGTTACGCTAGATAGCGTATGCCAATGAAATAGCGTATATTACGCTATTTTCCAATGTTTTGTGAATTCCACTGAATAGCGTATATCAGCGTATGTTACGCTATAAATTACGCTGTCCTTTAACATTGTGATTTATGCTAAATAACGTACGCCAATGAATAGCGTGCACCAATAAATAGCCCGTAAGTTACGCTATCTTCCAATGTTGTGGAAAGCACTCTTTGAATATTTCCAAGGCTGTACTGGTTTCCAAAATACACGTGTCATTCATTCCACGTTTACGAGCGCTATTCATGCGGATCCTTTCCAAGAATAGACCTGCACTTGATCCTTTTAAATAGATGGATGAACTCCACGCAAACTCATCTTCCCATTCTTCTTCCTCTCTTCTGAGAATGAATTTTCTATGAGAAGGAAATAGGAAAGCCATGTTGTCTGATGTCAAATCTCTGTGCACGCTACCAGACATGGATCTGTCAATCCTTAGCAGCAAACTCAGCGGTAAGTTCAATATACACGCATTGAAAAAAAAATTTGTTTGCTAAGGACAAATTCATTTTCCCGAAATGAACAGAATGGATCTGTCTTTGTTTGGCCAGTTTCTGTTGACTGATTTTTCTTTACTGTTTCTTGCAGAATTTTGGCTGAAAACCTTCTTCAGAACTGGCATTGGTGATATGGATGCTGTGGACAATGTTCTTCTGATATCTACATCAGGGAGCTCATACGCTTTTGACGCGTACATCAGACAACTCATAACTCTTCGTAGGATAGAAGGGTCTTCCTCAGATGGTAGGAAGAGCCTTTATACACGAGAGTTGGACGGTGGAGTCAACTCTTACCCGAGAGATTGGGTAGTAGAGTTCCTTTCACGGCAGAACTAGGAATTGTATCCCAAGGTTTGGATACATTTCTATCTGCTTGAGGTGCCGCCGTTCCTCCACGCGCTGTATTGGTAGCAACACTCCATCCTGTTGCCATACTCTGTGGTTCTCGTCTCGTCTGAGAGATAAGACCAGAGTTTGATTCCTGTTGATCTGGTCGTGACTGAGGCCCAGACAGTCAGGAATTGCCACAAACAACGAGATTGCCGGAGAAGATCCAAGAAGAAATAGATCTCAGTTGTACATAGAATGAAAATCCAAGATTTGTAATAGATTTCCATTATGATTTGTAGGAAAGTCTAAGAAATGTAATAGACTTTTTATGAAAATATGATAATGGAAATGATAAATCTTCTTTGAAGTGATTTTGTATCTCTCTGGATGTAAAAAAGAACATGATAAATAGAAATCTTGACTTCTGTTTTTAGAGTGTATAATACCATCAGAGGTAATACGGACATGATAGGATGTAAAGACTCAAAAAGAAAGTCAGATTTGTATTTATACAGAGGTCAAAGGTTATGAAAATGTGAAAGATAACGAATTCCAATCGATAGAAGATTATGAACAGACGAACCATCGGATGAATATAATAAATGCACGGATGAACCGT
Organism: Iris pallida; assembly: GCA_029216955.1. Classification (NCBI taxonomy): domain Eukaryota; kingdom Viridiplantae; phylum Streptophyta; class Magnoliopsida; order Asparagales; family Iridaceae; genus Iris; species Iris pallida. The sequence continues at coordinate 6,786 of JANAVB010011806.1, forward strand.
CAAGTATTAATGAATGAATATCGGGAAAAGACACGTTCCTTTAATTCTGGCAAATATATGCCTATAAATAGAGCATCTCTTTGAGTAAAAGGATCACACATTATTCTCTTTTATTCAAAATGTCTTCCGAAGAGAACACGAAGAAAGGCGAAGTCGTCTCCAAAGTTGATGAAAATGCTAAAAAGCACTCGGCTCCACAAAAGAAGGAGACGGGCGAAAGCTCGTCTGCTCCCAAGCTGCCGAAAGATATCTTGGATTTCCTGGTCGAACAAGGAGAAACCGAAGAAGAAGAAGCAATGAGGCTGGCTGCCTGTCAGTTCTTGGTGCGGTCAGGAAACGATGTATTCAATTCTTTTGCTAATTATGTATGTGGTCCTCGTCCCAAGTACGAAAGGGATACCAGTGATCTTCCATGATGATGTATTTCTTGAATAATTTGTCTCAAATAAACTCTGTTTAAGAAAACTTTGTTTATGATGTATCCTTCCTGCTTTATATTATTTTGCCTTTATTCACTGATCTTTTAGACTCAGAAATCAAAAGGACGAGATATCATTTTCATAGAATATGGTACATACTGAGATAGAAAATTCAGAGGTGATATGGACATGATTTTCTATACAAGATCTTTATTAAATCCACTGGGAATCTAATAAGACAAAATATCAAATTCTCTGGGAAAATGATACATGGTAGAATATCAGTTTCCGCTGGGGATAACGACATCGAAATAGCTTTTGTAGAAAAGAATAAATTTTTGATTTTACACTTGCTGGGGAATAATGAAAATATTATTTATACATAATATTTCTTTAAGAATTTGCCATTGATAGGCATCATCGTGACTTTTCCGTCCATAGAGGCAAGCTGATATGCTCCATTAGAGAAGACTTTGTTTACTACGAATGGGCCTTCCCATTTCGCGTCAAATTTGCCTTTGCTCATATTTGTCATGGTCATCGGACGTCTGACAGTAAGGACCAATTCTCCCTTTTGATATGTTCTGACTTTGACTTTCCGATTAAAAGCTTTTGAGATTCGGGCTTGATATAGCTCGATATTTTGTTGTGCATACAATCGTTTTTCATCTAGAGCTTCCAACTCTTGAAGTCGAAGTCGATCATTATTCTCTGTTGTAAATTCATTGGAGATTGCAACTCTCAAAGAAGGAATTTGTATCTCGAAGGGAAGAACAGCTTCACACCCATATACCAAAGAGAAAGGTGTACATCCGGTCGCATTGCGAACTGTGGTACGATAAGCCCATAAACATTCACCAAGCTTCTCACTCCAGTTACGTTTATTGGAAGAAACGAACTTTTTCAAGAGTTTGATGATTGTTTTGTTGAAAGCCTCTGCTAGTCCATTGGCTGCTGGATTATATGCTGTAGAAGCCAGATTATTAATCCGATGATCATCACAGAATTGAGTAAATTTCTGGCTGACGAACTGTGGTCCATTATCATGGATAATGCGTCGAGGAACACCAAATCGATAGATGACATGATGTTTGACAAAGTTGATAACATTAGAAGTCTTGACTTCAGATAACGGGATTGCTTCAGCCCATTTAGAAAAGTAATCAGTTATTGCTAAAATAAACCGATGTCCTTTTGATGATGGTGGATTGATAGGACCGATGACGTCCATGCCCCAAGCTTCAAAGGGCCATGATGCCGCTGTTGGGTGTAAGAACTCCGATGGTTGATGGATAAAGTCTGCATGAATTTGACAGGCTTTACATTTCCGAGCATATTGAATAGTATCAGCTACCATCGTGGGCCAATAATAACCCATACGTCGGATACGATCTTGAAGTTTGGACCTGGCTGGTGAGCTCCGCAGACGCCATCATGTGCTTCACGGATTATCTGTTGTGCTTCTTCACCAGCGATGCATCGAAGGAGAAGGCCATCATAGGCTCGACGATATAGTGTCTTCGTAGTATGATTATAATAGAATCTGAGAGACCGGCGCCGGATAGATGCTGCTTCACTCGGGTTATCAGGAAGTATGTCATACAACACAAAGTCCAGAAACGGACGTCTCCAGTCTTCAGTTACAGTGTCTATTTTGTTAGAAAAGACATATTCCATAGTAGAATCGGAAGAAGACAAGGACACTTTGTCAAATTTTAATTCAGCATCAAAGTTGAGAGAATCTTCGTCTGGATTATGGGGAAAAACCAAAGCCAGATTATTTTCAACGCAGAATAGTTCTCGGTTATAAACCACTATCACTTGCTGATGTCTGATTGGTATGGCTAATACAGCAACAAGATTAGCCAAAGCATCAGCTTCTGTATTATAGGCTCGTCGAACATGTTCGATAAAGAAACCTTCAAAGGAGGAGGCCATAGAGAGTGCTATTCGATGATAAGGTATCAAATCTTGATGACGAACTTCATACGTTCCTCTGATCTGATTGATGATAAGCTTAGAGTCTCCATAAACTTCTAAATATTGAACATCCAGATGTTTAGCGAGTTGAAGACCAATGAGCAACGCATTGTATTCTGCAACATTATTTGAACATGATTGATCCAGAGAATAAGCCCTCTGAATAGTTAATCCCTCTGGGGATACAAGAACAATTCCAACTCTGGCGATAATATCGCCGTTAGGACCTATTCTAGATGCTCCATCAAAGAATAGACGCCAGGTAGGAACTTCTTCAGAAACCAGATTTGAATCCAGAACTTCATCGGAAATCTCATCATATAATTTAGAATCTTCTGGGACTGCATGAGCTGCTAGAAAATCAGCAAGAGCTTGTCCTTTAACCGACTTCTGAGGAATATAATGCATGTCATATTGGGCTAACAAGATTCCCCAATTAGCTAGTCTGGAGTTGAGAATACCAGGTTTCTTCATCATAATCCTGATGGGATTCACTCTGGAAATGACATGAATCGTTTGACCGATAATATAATGTCGCGTTTTCTGAACAGCAAACATTAATGCTAGGTATTCTTTCTCGATTGGAGAATAACGCGGTTCAGCGCCTGTCATTGTGCGACTGAGATAATAAATGGCCTGTTCATGACCATCTTTATTTTTTTGGGCGAGTAATGCACCAAGAGAATGATCCATAGCTCGAACATATAGAAGAAATGGTATTCCCGAGACGGGAGGTACCAAAACTGGAGGGTTCATGAGGTACTGTTTGATGTCATCAAATGCTTTTTGACATTCTTCGTTCCAGATGAAAGATACACCTTTCTTCAGAAGTTTGTGGAATGGTCTGCAGCGTCCTGATAAGTTGGAAATGAATCTCCTGATATAAGCAATTCTTTCTTGAAATCCTCGTAGCTCTTTTAAGGTGCGTGGAGGACGCATCTCTTGGATGGCTTTGATCTTCTCGGGATCCACGTGTATACCTTTAGCGGTAATGACGAAGCCGAGAAATTTACCACTAGAGACGCCCAGGAAGGACTTAGTAGGGTTCATTTTAAGTTGATGCTGACGCATTAAATCAAAGATAGTCTTCAAATCTTGGATATGATCCTCCTTTCGTCGACTTTTGACTGCAATATCATCAACATAGCATTCGACTATTTTTCGGAGATGTTCGCGAAATATAGTGCTCATTGCTCGCTGATATGTTGCTCCTGCATTCTTGAGACCAAACGGCATCACTGTACAACAGTATGTACCGATCGGCGTTCGGAAGGAAGTGTGTTTTTCATCATCTGGAAACATTTTGATCTAGTTGTATCCCGAATACCCATCCATAAATGACATTCGTTCGAAACCACATGTATTGTCGATCATGACATCAGTAATTGGAAGGGGAAACTCGTCTTTAGGACAAGCTGCATTGAGATCGCGAAAGTCTATACAGACTCGAATCTTGCCAGTCTTTTTAAGGAGAGGAACGATGTTAGCCACCCATTCAGGATGTTGTTCCTCTCGAATAAATTCAGAAGCCATAAGCTTGTTGACTTCAGCTTCAATTGCATCTATAATATCTGGACGAAATCGTCGCTGTTGTTGTTTGACCGGTTTAGCATTTGGCATGATATTGAGTTTGTGCATTGCGATCTTCGGATCTAGTCCTGGCATATCCTCGTAGCTCCAGGCGAAGACATCGATATAATCACGAATAAGCTTGATCATGTCTTGCTTATCTATTTCTGAAAGACTCTCACTGATGAAAATTGGTTTATGGGAACCTTCTTCACCAACATCAATTTGGATCAGTTTATCTTCAGTAGGAGGTTCCCTCTGTTCGAACCTGAATTCCCATTGATTATCTAATCTTTGAGCCCATTGTTCTGATTCGGGTGATATTTCAAAATCATCCTCATCTTCATCATTTTCTTGTGGGCCATCAACAGAGACCATATTGATGGATAGAATAGAGCGATGAAGATCGCCAACACTCGTGTCAGAATCCCAAGAGAGAGAATCAGAAGACTCGGATCGTTCGTCTTCATCGGACTTTGAATCTTCATGGACTATGTTGATAAAAGGGGTAGGAGCAATATAACCTAAACCACATTTTGTCCTTCCGTATTTTAATGGAGGAATTCGAACAGGCATTCTTCTTCCTTTTCCATTAAGACTAGTTCTGAAATCATAACCCATATTCTTGATAATATTTTTGGATTGCTGACTGTAGCGACGTAGCTGTAATCTTCCAGTATCGTCATTTATATCATCCTCCTCCAGATTAAGAGGATTCTGAGGTCCTTTATAGAAAAATATTGGATTTTCTCCCTTCTTTCGACTGGGGACCACAAAGTATGATTTATGTATAGAGTCTAATGATACGTCTGTATGAAGAGCTTGAACAACCCCTATAGTTAGTGGCTCTAAGCTATCTAGCAATTGTAAATAACTTTGTACATAACTACAAACATCAATATACTGCAAAGGAGATGCTTCATTAATACTAGATGCTGTATTTACAACAGAAGGCTGAGCCTTATCAGACTTAGTCAGATTAATAACAAAGGGGGAGGAAGAAGAACAGTTAGAATTTTTGTTTCGATTAAGATCGATAACAAAAGGCTCAGAAGAGGTGAGCTCCCTTGAAGAAGACCGTGGATAAGTAATGCGTCCACTGACTGGAATGACTAGAGTATCTGATCTAGTCTGAGAAGATGGAGGGGGAGTGATGCGTCCATTGACAGGAATGATCAGCGAACTTTGTGAAGCTTGGGAAGATGGTATAGTAGTGCGTCCACTGACAGGAATTATCAGTGAGCCTTGGGCGGATAATGAAGTAGTACGTCCACTGACCGGAATTATCAGTGAGCCTTCTTCAGATATTTTAACAGACTGTGGAGGAGTAATACGCCCTTTTACAGGAATAATAAAGGTGTCAACTTTTGCTATCTCATCTTCATTATCCATAGCTTGCAAGACTTTCGAGTATTCATCTTTGTACATGCGAGCGTCATTGAAGTAAGCTTCGACTCCTTTGAATGGGTAAAGATCTGCCACTTCTTTTTGAACCTCTCCATTATCATCAACATATTTGAAGCACTGATGAAGAGTTGAAGGAACAATATTATGTTCATGCAAGAAAGGTCTCCCCAATAGAGCATTGTACGAGCAACCATGATTGTCGATGATGTAAAAAGTAACCTTAGTACGAAGATCGCCTATTTGAAATTTAAGGCGAATCTTGCCTAAAGGCTCACTTTTTCCTTGATTGAATCCCAAGATGGTAGTGATAGTACTGGAAAGACTATGCACAGGTATCTTCAATGCATCTAACACAGCCTTTAGCATAATACTGAGAGCGGATCCTGGATCAATCAGTAAACGATCAACCTTCATAGAATCAATATATCCTGTATGATATAAAGGACGATCATGTCGATTATCCTCTAGCAGCATATTGTCCTGCGTAAAGGTAATATTTGGAATAAATTCCAATACATTATGGCAATGAGAAACAGGTCCTGTTTCCAACTTCTTGAGAAGAGTTAAGCAGGTTTCTGCTTGCAGCAGTGCTTTACTTAAAGTTTCTCGAGTCTCTTTAGAGAGGCATAAGAGCTCGAAGATTGATAATTTAGCTGGGGTATTGGCTAGTTGAGCCAATATATCAAAATTATAAGGCTTTTCAAGTCCTGTAGGAGATGACTTCTTTAATGGTTTGTCGAAGCGGACTTGTTGTTCGCCTTTGTCAGCTGCTGTTGGTTTAGAAGGAACTGTCTCAACAGGAACATTTAAAGGCTCTTCAGTAGAGACTGGAGTTGAAGCTGTAACCGGAGGAACGTCAGAAATTTCTTCAGGAACTTCAGCATAATCTTTCAGATATACTTTTCCTGACCGAGTTCTAGCATGAACTTCAACTTCAGATTCTGGTTCAAGGTCTATGGAAACCATGCTGCAATTCTTTATTTTGCTCTTGGTTCTTTTAAGTTTGATGAAAGCTTCATTCCAGAAACCAAGGCCAACACGAGATTGATTATGTCTCATGGTGATGGCCAAAGGTTTTCGGAGTCCCTTGCCTGAGTTCAAACCTGGGGCAGTGGCTAGATCATAACCTATCTTCGCCATCAATTCACGAGATTGTGAACTGTATAAATGAAAAGCAGGTTTGTACCTATCTTCAATTTGAGGTACAGATTTTATCTTCGTAGAGAGTGAATTTCCTGCTGAGATGAAAGTAGAGGTTAGATAAAAATCGGGTGTGAAACTAGAAGTCACATTGCATGACTTAGTCTTCCCGAGCTTCTTTTTAGATGAGGAAATCTTCCGAGGAGAAGAGGAAGACGTCTCAAACTCTGTCTTTAAGTCTGGGTGAATCCACATGATTTCTTCCTTCTTAGTTGTGACAGGAATAAGTCCGTCATTCTGTGCTGGTGGGATGTTTATAACTTCGAGAGTTGCTTTGGGGATAGGAACAATCCCACTTTCCACCATTAAGGGAGGGAAGTAACCGAACTGCATTGAAATTACATTTGCTGTGACTGTTTTGTCTTTGGGTGTTAATGTCACAGCTCCTGATTTAATCATCTCTTGAATCTTCCCTTTTAATACATAGCAAGACCGGATTGTATGACCCAGCATTCTATGATATGGACAGTATTTTGGATGATCTGTCTTATTGGCTTCATCAGGCTTTTTAATTTCTGGCAATTGAATCTTATTACCTTTGAGTAAGCATTCAAAGATACCCTGAACATCGTCATCATCGAAAGAATATTCTTCTTTCGGTCGAGGAGATCTCTGTTATTGATTTGTTGGAGCTGAAGTAGCTTGGGTAGTCTTTACTTCTTGACTACTGCTTTGGAAATTGACTTCAAGAGCTTCTTTCCCTTTGCGATTGTTGGGTCGAGTACTATTGCTAGCACTCTGATTTGATTCTTTGGGAGCCATTTGTACCCCCAGACCCTTGAAGGTCTCAGCACTGACCTCGGCAGCCTTGGCACTGACAATGAAAGAAGGCCAATCTTGGAACTGAGTGGACCCTGTCCACATACTGATAATTGGTAAGAGGTTCGACTTGCAAGTGTCGATCGTAACAGCATCGGGAGTTCCAAGAGGCATTTTGAGGGCTTCTCTTCTGAATCTCTCAATGAATTCCTCAGTGGTCTCATTATTCTTCTGTTTGATTCTTATGAGGGCCGACATGGTCATATCATTGAGCCCTTCGTAGAATCGTTCAAGAAATATTTGTTTAAAACCGGCAAATGAGGTAATGCACCCATCAGGGAGACTTCTATACCATTCATAAGCCGTTCCTTTGAGACATCCAATAAACACCCGAGTAAGGAGGGCGTCACTTGGTTGCAGTTGATCAGTCATTACTTCAAAATGATTAATGAACTGACTTGGAGAGGTTGTCCCATCATAGAAAGAGATGGTCGGAGGTTTGTATTTTGGTGGATACGATACCTGCTTCCATTCTATCGGATAAGGCTGTTTGATGCCTAACCTTTGTAAACCATCCTTCTGTTTGAATGCCTCGAATTGAGTTTTGAGATTCTTCAATTCTTCAGAGACAACTCCCGAAGATTGTGGAGTTGTGGCTTGTAGAGTGTAATTGGGAGGAGAAACTGCAGCATATGTACCACCCCCAGCTCCAGAGTGACTTGGGGTGGTTTGTACAGGAACATTAGATTGTACCCCCGGAATAGTAGAGGGTTCGGGGTTTGGAACAACAGGGGTATTCAATACCACTGGTGGTGCTGTCTATTGTTGAGCCTGCATTAGAGTGTGCATAGCACTCAATGTATCTGCCATAGCTCGCAATTGTTGTTCTAAAGAAGAAATCCTCTGTTCATGAGCCTCATTGCTAGTCGAAGGTTCATGATCACTTTCTGCCATGTAAGTGGTAATCATTCGAGGAATAGATGATGAAACAGTCTGTTCTGAATCATCACTGTGTGAATCAGTATCTTTCCCAGGGCTTTTTACAGGAGTCAATACTGGAAAATTGGACTCTCCAAGGAAGTCTTCTGTGATCTCCGGATTACCACTTGGATGAGAAGAAGAAGAGGCTCTGGTCAAGGCTCCGGTCCTGGATCGAGTGCCGAGATAAACACCATCTTCAGAGTCTGATATGGCATCAGACCGTATGCTACCCCCAATATTTCTGGAAGTCATGTTGACAGAAGCATAAAGAGGTTCATCTTCATCAAACATTGGTTCATATTGAATCCGTTCGAAAACAGATTGTCTTTTTGGTGAACAACAACATTAGATGACAACCCGAGGTTGGAAGTCACAACCATGCTTTTCATGGCGAATATGGGCAATGTCATAGCCAGATGGAGTGTCAATTCTCTGTTTATTTTGCAAATATTCTCGGAGATCTGTAGGAACAGATTGGGAAGTATTTGAAGATAGTTTCTGTGTAGAAATTTGTCTTTTGTTCTTCTGTCTTCTTGGTTCCTGAGTGTATAAAGACTGATTAATTTGAGCCACATAGTTCTTGGCATATTCTGCATCAGGGTCTAATATACTTGTCTCAGTGGAACCGAACCGATTCTGATTAAGCTTATTACGAAGATCCGTGGGAGATTTGATTTTGATATCAGTCTTGGATACTTGTAATTTGCCTTTCTCAGACCGAGAAATTTTGAGAGAAGGAAGATGAGTATTATTCTGACTAGGAGTCGGTAATAATCCATCTTTGGAGGAATTAGCCAAAAGGCGTTTTCCATTGTTTGATCTAGTAAGAGTACTAGTCAAATTAACTCCAGAGGTAAAGACCTTAGGAGTAGAGGAGTTGACTAAAGAGTCTTTCTCCTTGGTTGGCACAAGATGTGCAAGTTGAGGGGGAATCATTTGTATGTTCTGTGGAAGAGAACCCCCAATCTGATTTTCAGAAACAGTCAAAGGACTGTATTTGTTAGCATACGCTGACTTCAGTTTGGACTTCTGGTCATACGCTGCCTTTTTATTAGCATACACTGGCTTTGGCTCAGCGTACGCTGCCTGATGTTGGCTTTTGTACGCTGCCTTTGCCGTACGCTGCCCTTTGAATGCCATACGCCTAGAGTCATCAATGGCTAAAGAACCGACTGCTGTCGTAAGAATAGAGGGAGAAGGGACCTTGACATGTCCAGAGATGGTTTTCCTTGTACACGCTGACTTGGTTAAAGAACCAACTTTGTCAGTGTGACTAGGAGAAGCCACTGTTGCCGTGTTCCGAGAAGCCGAAGTGTGCTTCATGGAAGTTGAAGATATGTTCTTGTCAACGTGAGAAGTGACAGGAACATCTCGGGCTGCTGCAGAAGACTTAGGGACATAGATGGAGTGTCCCTTCTTCTTGGCAACAGGAAGAATGGAGGAAGCAGTGCGGCCCTCCTTCGCCTTGAGCATTTCATAAGCCGATTGGTCGAATTGTACAACCATCGTCTTCTTCGTCAAGCCGATCGACGAAGTATCGCATTGAGTTGTTGCTATCTCATTGGAGGAGACAGCTTTCCCCAGCAGAGTCGCCAATTTGTTTTCCATAAATAAATTCACTTTATTTATTTTGTATCTGAGAAAATTACAACTGTAGGAATCTAATCTAGAAGACGATTACTTTATCCCTTGGACGATGCGATGAAGAAAACTCGAACTTCGAAGAACTTGGACAGCAACTGGGCAATCTCTCTGTTCTCTCTGAAAATGACTTGTAGTCTCTGATGAAGATGAAGAAACTCTTTTTATAGAGTTCAGGATAACTGTCCTTAAGCATACGCTCAGGTAGTTACTTGACGTGTGCATAACTGCAGGGACGCGTGGCGAATTCTGATGGAGACACATTAGCGTGCGGTTGAAAGTAGTGGAGCATGTTCAGGAGAGATTGATGGCCTGGATGCCACGTTGCATAACTTCTAGAGAAGTGGATAACTGGTACAGGACACGTGAGAACGTGTGTTGACTGTAATCCTGGATATGGTTGCTGTAATACGCTGCCTTGTTGAAGGAGAGTTTATACGCTGACTTGGACAGCGTAGTGCCATAAGAAATCCATACGCTCACTTTATGGGCAAGGAGTCATGTGAGGTCATACGCTCGCTTGGTTAGCAAGGAATCATGTGAGGTCCATACGCTCACTTGACTGGGTGAAGAAGGAGTCATGTGAGGTCGATACGCTCACTGGAGAAGTGGCCACGTGGCTATCATCAATCTTCTTTGGTACACCATATCTTTCCATAACTGACAAAATCTTCTCGAGCGTCGTGACTGCGGATTTGACGGCTGACAGACTGTCAAAACTGACAGTAATGATGGCTTTTGTATTTATGAAGGCTGCTGAGTTGTCCTCGTAAAAGACAAAACCGACTCTTCGAAAACCTATACGACGGTTACTTTTCTCGTGACAGCTGTCTTTGCACGAAAGATGAAGTGTCAGATTCATTCCTCATTTAAACATATGCTGTGCTGTCACTTCAGTAAATAATAAAATATTTACTGAGCGTATGGCTTTTGAATGAGCGTATGGCTTCAACTGACATCTGTCTTTAAGCGTATGGATGAAAATGACAGCGTGTCATAATTTTCCACATCCTACAAACATAATGCCAATTATGTCACGCCCCAATTTTGCAGGATCGTTCGCCCTCGATTTGATGGATGAGTAACCGTTCTTCCTCGCTTGGATGTAATGTCGTGCAAGCCTAAGTTGTGCTTACACAAGTCCAGTACATGCACAATACAACTAAACAAAATAAAACATAATGCAAGCAGAACATTTAAATGTAGAAAACCAAATTTGACATAGAGATTTAAAACAAAAAGTACCTCTTTTATCCATAACTTGATCGGATACAAAATATAAAGCTTTGTGACTCAATGCCCTGACTGGCTTACATCTTTCATTTACAACTCTTTTGAAAATAGCCACAATACCCATACATCATATCCCTTATTACATAACCGAAAAGTAAAGACACCTTGAAATAAAAACTTGCTAACTGGACTTGAAAAAAATAGCTTCGAGGCTATCAAACAAGCTCCACTGGCCTGGACGAGATTTAGCGCCTCACCTAAATTTTTTCTATCTCATGCTTACTTGAAATGGTGCCCATAACGTGGGTCGGTACATAACACGTACTGGTGAGCGGCTATGGCCAAATTCATATAAATCTGCACTAAGTAGACAGTAAAGCTAGCATCTTTAGTAGTGATCGTTCTACTTGTCTAGGTATTCTTTAAGCAATTCATTATCAGAATATAACAGTAAAAATAATCACTTATAATATAAATTTTATCCATTGTCGGCGATCCATCCCTGCACTAGATAAGGATTAGCACAATTTGCATATTAGATTACTTACGTTTCGTCTCTGCATTCAATGTTAGGTTTGCAAGAAGTCTCATTATATGCATGAACCTAACTACATGCTGGTCCACGGGTCATTTCCTATGATCAGCAGTTGGGACATGCAAGCCCATCTCACTAATAGACGTAACACCCCCTAATCGCAAGGTTTTTTTGACCTCAGGATGCCTAATCTCTATTAGGCTGAGCGATTCTCGGTGCACCAGGAACCGATCGAAAGACTATATCTTGTGCATAAGTTGTCCTAAGCCAATGCATGAGATATATTCAATGAGATAAAAATATTTTATTGCATAGTGAACAACAAGCATCTGATTTCGATAATTCTCTTCGATCGGTTCATAATTTTATCTTTCATATCGATTCGATCTCAAACCAATTAAATTTTTTATAACATATATTGTGTAAAGCATACTTGTGGAAACATGTAAACAGTCATATGGAGCAGGTAACATAGAAGTTCTATAATGTTGCAAGTAATCCAATTCATTTATCTTTTTCTTATCTTTTGTTATTCTGGTATCATTGATATCAGGGACGCAACAAAAGAGTGGACTAGGGATATTTTGTTAAGGCGTTGAGATAAATGGTAGCTCGGTCAAAGCAACTCACCAAGATTGAATCTTATTTTAGAGAAGGAGAGACTTCATGAATCAATCATGCACCGCCTATACATCCTACATTGGCACCAACATTTGATTAGCATACTTAGATCTCTTTATCTCAAGATTCGGAATGAATGTGAAATGCGATGAAAGCGAACAATGAAAACCAATCATCAAAACCAACACGGAAACACATTCATCAAAAGCAAGCAGTAAAATGAAACATCCAACGAAAACTATTGGACTTATATCAATATAAGCCGATCTATCAGTTGAAAAGGTTCATTGAATTTCGTCCGTGATACAACGATACTGGCAAAGGTTTCTTTATTGACTTAGTCGAGATTGAGCCAACAAGCCGTAGGTATTATATAGTGAATTGAGAGGAGAGGGACACTACATAATTACCCAGCAAAAAAGAGTTTTGTCCTCAAAACTAAAATAACTCACCACCCTCTTTGTCACGGTCAATCGTCAACATGTTGTAAACTCGAAGCCTCCGCAACTGCTAATTGTACAGATTGCCTCGTATCGGTGTTGGTTCCTGGTTCTATCCACGCTCCATGTTCTTATTTCGATTAAGTATTATGGGACGCATACTCTGACAGTTTTTGGATATGTGGCCCTTTTGGCCGCAGTTGAAGCACTCCTCATTGGCGTTATGGCACTTCACCTACGTATGCCCTTTCTTAATGTAGAAATTGCACTCTAACCTATGGTTTCCACTACCAGAAAAAGAAGTTTTGGTGACAATTTGTCTCTGTCACCAAAGGGTTTAGTTGACGGTTTCCCTTCCGTCGGCTAGGCCAGTGTCAGCAAAAGTCCCCACTTTAGTTGACGATTGCCAGAGTGACTTTAGTTGACGGGTTTTAGCCGCCAACTAAGCCCAATTTTTTACCGTTAATATAGGTGCATACTTTTTCTGACTATGGCCTAGCTGACGGTTAATGACCATCAACATAGGTTATTTTTGTTGACATTTTTTAGCCATCAAGAGACCCTGTTTATCAATTCTCATTTACGTTGTCGGTTCTCGCTAGTTCCCATTTACGTCACTAGATACACGCATAATATAAATTACATAAATGCATAATATAAATTCAAAAACTGTCATAAACATCAAATAACTTATAACACAATTCACATTAACAAAAACAAACATGTTCATACAATATTCAACGAGTACATCAACAAAAAGAAACTTGTTCATAGAACCACATTCGATACATGATACCAACCTCATAACCAGAGCTAAAGTGCCAAAATATAACAAAATACCATTAACTGAAGCCCGCATCTTCATAAACATAAGACACCCTAAACCGAAGCTTCACAAACACAAGATACCCAAAACTGAAGCCTGCAGCTTCACAAACTATCATTCATCGAATCCCTGTATCTAATTAAAAGTACATTGTTAGATTCAAAGTTTAGTGAAGTAGAAGTATCAGAGCTAATATCTACTAGGTATAGTTACTATCAAAGTATCAGAGCAAATATCTACTAGTAGTGGCTTTAAGGTGAAAAATTGATATCAAGTAATACCACTCAGATTTGCTTCCAAGTCTTTCTTACTATTACTATAACTACAATTTCTATATCATATCAAAAAACGAAAAAATGAACAGCACGAGAAAATAAATGCTTCAAGGTGGGGATCAAGCTAGTATCTCAAACCAAGATAAACCAAGATTTTTTTATGGGTGTGGGCATCCTGAGCATTTAAAAATTTCTTGACCATTTGCAAAGAGTGCTCGCAGAGGCCAATGCTAATAGTTTAGCCCACACAAAAACAAAAATGACCACAGGTGGATAGTAAAATGTGTTCTACCTATTAAAAAAGTGTATCAAGATTTGTAGGTGAAGTGGAAACTACTCAGTGATCAGCAAAAGCAGCATCAATTACTCGTACTTCATATCAAACCAATCAAATATCCATTAAGACTCAACACATAGCTACATATAGTAGACTTATGAGGATACTTTTAAAAGATCTCGTACTATGAAACCCGGAAGATGAATGGGTTGCGTACAAATAGTATTTGTAACAAAAATTTAGGGAAGGTGAAGTTGACCCATAAATTTTGGATGAAAGTTTTGTTCTTGTTTGTTATAACCATGCCCTATAAAAACCTCCTCCATTATAAAAGATTGGTGCAGCTGGCCCCTAATATTTCAATAAAGCTTTTGTCCTTGTCTGTTATAACCAAAGATGTACATGTACAAAAAAAACCTGCTTAGTTGATAAGGGATCCGCATGGTGAATGCTCATATATATTTTAGATCTGCAAACTACAATCCACCAGAGACTACACTAATATATCTTAGCAGAGATGAAGTGAAATGGATTTGGTGTAAGGAGATAATAAAAGCTTCATTGCTATTATAATTGTTGACATGCATTACAAAATGCACGCTCAAGTACAGATAAAACAATTTCATTACCTTTTGGCGTGCTCTTCTGATACTTTGTGCAGTATCACAGTAGACATTTATTACTCTACTAAACCACATTCTAAAAGTATAAGAGAAAAAGAGAGCAGGCAACTTACGGAGGAATAGGTGCAATTAGTCGATCACCATCAGCTGTTGAACTTCAGCTAGCTCAAAAACATTACAATGTATCATTCCAGAGTTTGTAAATTGAATGATACTCAAAATCGAAAACTTTCTCCTCATAGCCCAACACATATACTATCTCATAAAGCTGATACTAAAAAATTAACTCAACATAATTAAACTCTCATAAATTAACTCTAAGTAACTCAAAACTAAATGAATCATATGCTAAAAACAATACCTTGGGGAGTTTGCATACAAGAACCTCCGTTAGTTGCCTCAATCTAACATAATCTACAAGATTTCCTTTTCTGAGAATATCAATTGGATATATTATAGTAGCCTCCCTCTTTATGCACAAAGAAACAAGCAAACAAATACTAAGTAAGGCTGAACAAGGAACATGAGGCTAGTGCTTTGCTCAAAATAATTATTATGCCCTTTAGATAAACATGCTTCCCTATATCTTTATCAATAATATAACTTCTTAGAAAGGTATATTCTCAAGGCTTCTAAGAAAATATTTCAGAATCATAATAAAGGTAGACAACTTTGCTTCGTTTGGCAGAAAAATAGTCCTTAGAACAAAATCAGAGCCTTCATATCAATTTATTGGTGTTGGCTGCATGAAACCTTTATTTCTCTTTCAGCTTTGTTAAGTGCATCTCCTTTCACACATTAACAAAAGGTGAGGCTGTTTACCTTGATAAAGACTATACTATCTTGGTACAATTTGAAGTTCCAACATAGCTATATATATGAAGACCATAACCCTTGGTCCTTTGCTGCTTCACCACCTGCAAGCACCTCTCCCCAAGCCTCCTCATCCCACAATCGCTCCGCCTCTCTTCTCAGCCCATCCATCATATAATGAAAAAACTAAATTAAATCCCATACGGAAGATATAATCGATAAGATGCTAAGCATCAAATACAAAAAAGTCATAATAATCAACAAAATGATTGGATCCACAAAAGGGGAAGATGAAGAAGAGAAAAACCCTAAAAATTAAGGAAATCAAAAAAAGCCCTAAAGGATTTAGGAGAAGCTTTAACCGAAAGAGGAGAAGCAATAACCAAAAGAGGATTTTTTGTGTGCAGTATGAACCTCACAGACTCGTTCCCGTACCGATCCTCGGCGGGCGAGAGCACCGAGTCATTGAGCTCCATGCAGTGGAGGACGAGGTCGAGCAGCTCCCTGGCGGTTGCACTGAACATGAGTTTGGCCTGTTGGGCTTCTCAGAGGGGTCGGGCCTGTTCGACCTCATGGCACGGACCTTGTCCTCCAGCTTCTCCATGTAGTGCTTCTTCTGTTGCCGCAACTGGAGGTCAAACTTTAGGAAGTCCTTGAGATCGAGATCGAAAGCAAGGGGGAGGATGTAGGAACGGGGGGAAGTGGCGGTGGTGGTCGAACTCCGGGAAGTCATCAAAAGTGGAGGAAGGATCAAAAATTGACATTGATGGAATGAGAACAGATCTAAAAAATTCTGATTTTGGGGAGGGGTTATAGGTGGCAACGTCGGCTTGTTGGGATTCTCGGAGGCGTTGAAGGATTGCTGGAAAAGCGAGGGTGGTGGAGATGAGGAAAGGGAAGGGATTAGGGTTTTGTGGAGGAGAGGTTGGCCGATGCCATGGATGGAGCTCGACTAGGGTTAGGGTTTTGCGAAGGGGGATGGAAGGAGACAGAAGAAAGGAAAAGGATTTGAAGAGGAGAGGGGGAAGATGACGGTTTGTGAAGAGGAGAGAGAGAAGAGGAGGAGATTTTTTAAGTGAAGGAAAAAAAATCGAAGAGGAGCGAGGTTATGATCAGTGAGATTTATGTTTTCTCCACATATAATATTTGGTGGAAACCACCATGAACCCAAAGTTTTCGAAAAGTTTACGATAATGACATCTGAAATAGACTCGAAAATTTTCTCCCCTAACTTTACTTGACGGCTTTAACCTACCCGTCAACTAAAAGTGGTGGATTTCATGACGGTTTCCCGAAACCCGTCAACTAAAGGGGTATAACATCTATACTTAAGACAAAAGAGGTGTTTACTTGACATAAGGCCTAAACCATCAAGTAAAACCGAATAGTTGATGGGGATTACTGACCGTCAATAAAAAGACCGTCAATAAATGTCATTTTTCTTGTAGTGTTTGCTCTCCGTCATTTTTTCCCACTCATAGTATCTTTTTGCAGGCTGATTGGGACAAGTCTGAACTTTTACTGATGCGCTCCTCAAGCTAAACTGTTCTATTTGTACCGTCGCCTTAAAGGCCTTCATATACGACTCGTACACCCGATTCAGGACATCTTTTTGAATGTCGTCATTCAGAACTTTTATGAACCGATTCATGCGAGCCCTCTCATTCGGAATCATTGTGCCAGAAAACTTTGCCAATTTGGAAAACTCTGAGTCGTAGTCCTCCAAGAAATCTTTCCATCTCTAACCATTGCGAGGAGCTACGGCTTAGTTGCTTCCCACCAATCATCTGCTTGCAGTCTCAGTTTTAGGGTGGCACATGCCACCTTTTTGCTGCTGGAAAATCCTATGAATGTAAACAAACGTTCCATTTTCTTGATCCAGTCCATCACCTTATCTGGTGATGTTCTGTCCTCGAATTTTGGAGGTTTCGTATCCAAGAAGTCCTTTGGCTTAAAGGATGACTTCCTGTGCAGCGGTTGGGGCTTGTCACCATCTACGGCCCCAATATCAGAAGTTTTATGTCGGATTGGTCACTGTGGTGGTAGCTTTATTGGCCGCAAGCGAAGCTACGATCTGGGTCAACGCATGCAATTGCCTCAGTTGTCCATACTACAATCCTCAGCTTGCTTCCGCTGAGTTTCTATTAAGGCCAAAATTCGCTCGACCAGGTCGGTCGAGCCTGATGCTAGAGGAAAATCCTGACTACCTCCCCTTGCCAAACTTCGCACAAACATGTCTAGAATATCGTATCTGTGCCCAAAATTAAAAAACCAAATATACCTAAATCCTAAATATAAAAAACTTTTAAAAAAAAGGGTTAGGGTTTACTGAATGTGGAGGAGCAGTAGGATCACACACAGGTGGAGAAGGCACTTCTAGCTGGAGAGGGGAGCAAGAGGATGATAGGGTTCTACAGAGGAGGGGTCGCCGGAGTGGAGAGGCCGCAAGGGAGGGGTTCGCTGGAGATGAGGCCACGAGGGAGGGGTTTATGGAGAAGCGTTTTGCTAGAGAGAGGAAGAGGGAGACGAAAGTTTTAGAGGGAAACCAAAGTGAGAAAGTGCACGTTAAGTGTGCTGGAGTTAAAACGTTTCATAGTGATCAAAATGGTACGTCGCTTGTCCATTGCTAAGGAATTAGTGATGCTTCAGCGAAGGAATAGGGCCCAAAATATAGAAATGTGTTTCATTTAAACTTTTTTGTTACCAGTTGGTCATTATTCCTTCGTTGTTCAGCGATATATTTTCTTTCGTCGCTGATGTTCTTCGCTAAATTGTAGTACTTTTGCAGTATCTCTATGTTTTGACTACTATCAACTATGACACCTCGTTTGAACCCAAAGCTCTGGTACCACTCTATTGGTATCAGCATAACCAAAAGTTTAGATACTACTATGTTTGAAAGGAAGTACGAAAATTATTCCCCCACATCGGAGAGAATGCAATAGAATCGAACAATAAAAATGCACAAAATCAATTTGCCAAAGACACACAAGAGACAAAGGCAAATATAATAATTTTGACGTAAAAAATGCTAATGGAAAAATCTGTAAGACGATCGTAGTCTAACCCTGAAAATCTTTCTCTCACTACGAAAATATATTATATTGGCGACGAAATTAGCGACTCCGGATAAATACGTCGCTATTTTTTGTGTCTTTAGCGACGTATCACAGTACCGTCGCTGAATGTCACTATCAGTGATGTTTAGCGACTGTTAGCGACTAGCATTATGGTTTGGAAAGAAGATGTCACAGTTTAGTCGTAGAACGTCGCTAATTTGTTTTATTCAGCGACGTTTTGTGACGCCTACTCCAATACGTCGCCGGTTTGTTAGTGAATAGCGATGTTTAGTGACGTCTTCTTTCGACGTCGCTAAAATGTTTTATATACGGTTTGCTGGCCTGATTGATTTTATTTTTTTCACCCAAAATTTTATTCTCCCGCTCGAGAGCCCCAAATCTTTCTCCCTTTCCCCCTCCCGTCTCCGGCGACCCCCTCTCCCCGGCGACCCCCTCCCCTCCGGTGACCCCTCCCCCCGACGACCCCTTCCTCCGGCGACACCCGTCCCCCTCGTTCCCTACCCAGGTGACCCCCCTCGCCCGCTGGTGTCCTTGTTGCTGCTCCTCCACCGCCGACCCCCCCTCGTCCTCTACTACGACGGCCCCGACCCAATCCCGTACAGGTATACCTAACCCTAACCTATACGACACGATACAGACACACTGACACACTTAATGACACGATATAGACACACTGACATGATACATGCACACAGAAACAACCCTCTTTGCTGCAGATTTGGGTTTTGAGAGTTCATAGTTTTCTGAGATTATATATATATATATATATATATATATATATATATATATATATATATATATATATATATATATATATATATATATATATATATATATTTCCTCTTCCTAAAAAAATTCTAAAATTTATTTTTATTTTATTTATTTCGCTTAAAGATAGTTTTCGTCGAGATTTTGTAAATGATTTTTGGCTGATCCTTTATCGAAAACTAGTTCAAAATTAGATATTTTAAGAATGCTAATTTGTGCTAATAAAAATATTTTATTAGATGATATTGTTAGAATTGTAGAGGATGTACTACCTTGGATTTTATTAAACATTAACTTAGAAAATTTGATTTAAATTGTTAAAAGTATTTTATAGAATTTTTGGATGAATAAAAACAAGTTTTAAGAATATTCGAAGACGTCGAATATTATTTATATAGCGAAAATCAATTATCATTTTGATTTGAAATATGTCATTTAAATATTATTATGCTAACCGTTTAAATGATATGGATCTCTATTCTTATAATTCGGGTATGGTTTGGATTGCTTAATATTATCAAATATTATTTAAACTAATAATACTATCTATTAGTATATTATGATTTGATTCATATAGTTTAAGATTATTTGTTTAATTATATATTTAATAGGCTAAATCTTTCTCAAAACAAATATCCTAGTTTATATTTAAAGAAGCATTTAACCTAATCATGATTTCTTTTAAATTTTAAATCCTAATCATGATAGGATTCTTTCGTAGCCAATCTTATCTATAAATCTCCCCTCTCGGCTATATAATCACTCTCGGCCAACCAACTGCCAAATCTCCGTCCCAAAATCAACACACCTCAAGCCATCAACGACCATCGACCAAGTCGCCACAGCCTCCTTCCTCTCATCCGAACATCAAGCCCCTGTACCACCGCCATCCTTTCCCCCTGCTCTTTTCGACATCACCATCACCATCACATGAGAACCCCGACCATCCCCAATTTCGGCCAAACCAAAGATCACATTGCCATCGTGTCAGTCGGGTCCGACCCCGAGTGTCCGTGATCGCGTCCATCCATCTTATTCTACTTTTTATTACATTTATATCAAGCCATTACCGTGTCCGACACACCAGACACGCCACACCCAGCCACTGCCATCAAATCATCACCGCAACCACCACCCAAAATCGGAGAGAAACCTATACCTCGCCATCGGCTTAGCCATCCTGTGCTCGAACTCGCGCGTCGCCATGCCTCCGCCGCCTACCGCCTCTAGATCCGGAGTGCTGACCCCACATCGCAGTGCCATGTGGTCGACGTCGTATGCTCCGGCCGTGCCCGCGCCTCTAGAACTCCCAGGGACCGGACGAGAGCGCCCAACTGCGACCGTTCCGCCCCGATCTCGTCTGAGGCTTCCTCCTGCGCCTCGCCGCACACGGGAAGCGATGCCCGGAGCCGACCTCCTTTGGCTAAGACCTCACTTTGGCCACTGTGTGTGCGGACCAAGGCAAGCCACATTCCGATGATCCGTGCCCCCACCATTGGCCGAACCCTCGTCTGGTTCTCCAACGCCACCGAGGTCCCCCTCTGCTCGCTGCCGACCTCTCCTCCGTGCCCTTCCCTCGCCTCCGCCGATGACACTGCCTCGGCCAGCCCACCCTCCGCCTGTCTCCGGCTCTGTCAGCACCGTACGCGCATGGCCAAACCCGGTGAACCTCCCTGCTGTTGCATCGTGTTCTCCTCTGCCTCGTCCAGCGAGCACGCCCTCCATGAGTTCTCGAATCCTTCTTCTTCTCTTCTTCTTCCTTTCCATTTTATTGTTGTGTTCTCTCTCATGAAGAGGGATGAGTTTGAGGTGTGTATAGTAGTATGGAGTTGGGCTGGGGCATCAAGCCCAAAGGCCATGGGCCGAGCCAGCTTAGTAATTTAGAAAGAAAAGAAATAAGGAAAAGAAATAAAGTGTTGGGCTTGGATTGAGCCCAATAGGGCTGGACAAGAAAATTGGGTGGTTTAATTACTTTAACTAGTATTTCACTAAAAATTGTTTCAAGTATTTTATTAAGAATATTTTCCAAATTTATTATTAACTATATCTAGCAAGTAGTGTATTCATATTTAGCTATTAAAAGCTTTGGAACTATTTTTGTTATTTGTAATACTTTAGATTAAATCATATTCTTCATGAGTAACCCAAGGGGCCTAGATACAATAAGGCTTTATATATAGACTTTTAGAAGATAAAGACTATATGAGTATATTTATGGTTATTTAAATTAAATTATAAAAGTATATATTAGTATATCTTCTTATAAACTCCCATATAAGGTAATAAATACTTATAAGTATTTTATAAATGATTTTTAATAATTTATATATGTTTCTAAAAATATATTTTAAATAATAATAAGAAGAAAAAGAATTACCCCTTCTAAAAATAAATTATATCTTAAGATTAATCATGATCATGATTAATCAATTGTGCATTCTTATTCTTGTGATTCTGACTACTTTATATCGACCCTAGGCTAATCAGACCATCCTGGACTCAACGAAATTATCATTTTCTCCAGCAAAAGACCCTATGCGAGTACTTCTCTGATTATTTTCGTATTTGATTCTCTCTATACTTCTTGTATTTAATATTGTTTTACATTGATATCATGTTGATTCTTGACAAGCTTGTCACACGAGATAGTAGTTATGGATTCTTGCATGTTGTTCGTGACCAATATATTTTCGTGTTCGTGACCTGTCTGAATCCATGGGTTCTAGCTGGGCGGGGAAGTATATTAGTAGACATGTAAACATACCCAAAAATATCCCTAAAATGTCTATTCTTGCCTGATAGCAGTCGCACAACACACGTGCGGGGTGCTAGATTTACCCCTTAGTCGTTTACATGTCGAAAGTGTATTTCAAATCACTTGTTAGATATAGTCTTATTACAGTATAGTTTTCTTGTCATTACTTATCTTGTGTACCATGTCTCCCTGCTTTTACTCGTATGATTTCTACCATGATTTCAGTTTATTTCTTATCATGTATCTCAGTATTATTACAGATTTATGGATTTCGACATTTATTGATTCTGTTGTGAGATTGTACTCGTTCCATTCCTGACTGAAAACCAACATTTTTTAGATTTAGCCGTGATCACTCTTAGCACTGGGAAGGCATGGATATGCTGAGGCCAACGTAGATAGTGGAACTAGTTATCTTTTTTATATTGTGAGAACATTGTATTTTCTTTAATTTTAAATATTGTAAATGTTGTAATAAATTTAGAAATATGAATGAGCAATAAAGTTTATTTTGAGCAATTATTTCTTGCGGGCTTGATAGCATTCTACTGCCGACTCTGCGGCGTAGGCTGGCTTGGACACGTCTCATATCCGAAAATGGGTGCGGGTGATGACAAGTTTTTGTGGTGGCCCATACAGGTCAACTTGTGCAATTCATGCAAACTTGTGGTAGTACCATTATTAGTCGTACTACTACAAGCCTGCAACTAGGAAATGCTCATTCACAACTAATAGTAAGTCAACTTTAGGAGAATGGTTAGGATTAGGAGTCCCTAGTTTAATTTGACATTTGGGTAGTTAAGGTTGTTATATAGGTCTCATTGAATTTTTAATTTCTATTAGATGACTTTCATAAAATGATGCACTACTGTAATTTGATTCGATGGTATTTCTAAGATGAGTGGATTTGTATCCCTCTTTTCAAAATTTTGAAAATATCTTTATTTATTATTTAGTTGAATTAAAATGTGATTTTTAGAATTTTGTAAATATTTAATTTAATAATTAATATTATAGAATGTCTTAGTCATGGTTAAATTTTGGAGTGCCAAGTGACTAGGAATAATAGCGCGGATAGTGCAGTGGCGTGATTTAACTAGTGTATTAGCTATGGTAGGGAAGACCGAGCTATAACGGTATTCGAACTAGAAAAACCAGGCAAAATTGTGACTTGATCCCTACAGATAATTTAATTTGTTATAATTCGACTTCTAGAAGACCCGGTTGTTCTAAACTAGCCCGAACCCAACCCAAGCCCTGGTATTTATGTAATGAGACCAATGACGGCTACGTAGATATATAGATGTGTATATATTGCTAGTCCATTTTTAGTTCGGTGCATAATTTCTATAAATTTTATTTTGAAATAATATATGTATTATTGCTATTGGAATTCATATTGGAAATGGGATAATCTTCCATTAAATTGATATTCTGGGATTTTAGGAATTTATTTAGGCTACACATATATTTTCATGTATAAATAAATTCATAATAAGCAGACATAGAACTTTTATACATATTTCTCCTGATCTTGAATATTAGAGAAATGGAAGCTAAAAGTTTACATTTCTACTGTCTTCAATCATTTCCTTTCTAATCTGGATCGTTTTGCATTTTCCCCTCTAATAATTATTATCATCAGAAAATTCATACTGCTTAGTAGAATTTTTTTATAATTTCTGATTCAGTTATTCGTACATGGATCTCAAGCCTTTATGAGTATGTAAGTTTCCCTCAAATCATTGAGTATCCGTGCAATGAGAATTAGAAAGATTTATACTTACATTGCTTCGATCATTATTTTCCTATTCGCTCATTTTATTTTCAAGAACTGATACTTGGAGGACAGATACTTAACTTTTCCCCTTGTTGCTAAATTATTTTTTTAATTTAGTTTTAAATAATTTCTAGTTAGAAAAACTTTTTTGCTATATAGATATTTTCGTGTTAGAAAAAAATGCATGTTTTCGGTGGAGAAGATAAAGATATATATTTTTGAAATGGCAAGAAATGTATTTACTAGCTTATTTTATATAATGTACTTCTAGGATGATTCGGTCTGATATTATCATTGTTTTACGATTTTAATTATATATATATATATATATATATATATATATATATATATATATATATATATATATATATATATATATTTTAAATATCACTAACATCGAGTATTATTTCAAAGCATTTACAAAATTATTAAATTTATATATGGTTAAACATATCTTAAAATATTACTAATAATACCCAGTGTTATGATGGATTGATTTTTCTAGAATATGTTGAATTCAATATGTAATTGATTCAATTTTATTATCATCTTGATTACTAGAATAAAATTATATTAAATTCCTAGTCGTCTTCTTTAAAGTTTTCGATCGTTTTCAAAACTGATACTTTCCTTCTAGAATAGATACTTATATTTTTCTATCATGATCAACTTGTTGAAATTCTAGAATCTTCCTTAAAATTTTACGGGTATAGTTGGAATAATTTTGATGACTTACGAGGGCAAGACAGCAGCGCACTGTCGCCATTATTTGAATTACCGAGACTGCAGGTTCACTGCGGCCAACAGCGCACTAACGTGGCATGATCCCTAGGTTGAAGTAAATCCAAGTAAGAGTAAATTATCGAATATTATGAAAACTATGCCTTATTTGTCCTATTTTTATCTTCGAGTTATTATGACAATAGTAGATAGAGTTGATAGAGTATTTGATAATGTATTCTTACTTGAGTCATGGAACCAAGAGTTGATTGCAGCCAGATGTACACTGGCGAGGCATGAATTCTCGGTAAAACGACATCAGATATGCATACGATTTTCGAATACCATAGAAGCTACGCCCTTTATTGACATATGACTATTGAGATTCCAATATAATTTGTGCCTTAATCCTAGTTACCATTTTTTCCATAAACTGTTTACTCTTCTTTTCCTTCATATCTCCCTATTTTCGAATCTTCACCTTTTAAATCTAATTTGATTTCCTTCCACTAGATTCATAATCATATCTCGAATATGATTATATGATTATGCTTACACAATCGATCGTGTTAGAGCGGTTTCGATTTGGATCATCCTTAACGACCTTTCGATCACTACTAGACTATTCGATTATTATTCAATCATGTCAATTCGCATGTTATCCTAGAATTCGATCCTAAATAGTTTTGCTTAACTAGTTGTTCGTACCAAAATGATTTCAATTTTGCTCAATCTTAAACAATTTTGACCATGACTAAATTATAATCGTGCCTATATTTCAAACTAAATTATTGCTAATGTTTTTCGATCATATTCATACTCATGCTAAATGTTAACAATGCTTGGATGACTTGCATGAGTAGCCTTGACCATAACCACATCCTACTTGTATCCACGTGATTTTAAACCTTGTTTAACTTTTGAACGTTGATCATGCTTACATGGTTTCAATTAGTGGTTAATCGTGCCTAACGAATTTTTTTTCTTTTTATTTTCTCTTCTTGTTTAACTAATCATATTTCAATTATATCCTTGATCATTGTGACTCGACCCTTTTAATCGTACCATGAGGTATTTTTCTTAAAGTTCGATTCTACCCACGATCTAAATCATTTTTTATCATTGATCATGGCCTTTCTTAAATATATCCTTAGTCGTACTCAATCGTTCCCTTCGAAATTTTGAGAAAGAAATTTCTAAGGTGGGTAGTTGGTAAGCCCACTTCCCAAAATTTAAAAATATTTATTTAGATAATTACTAGTTATAAAAATAGACTTTCATTTAATTTTTATTTTTCCTTTATAGAAGATATTTTATGACGACAGAATTTTGTCAAATTCTTTCATTAGTTAAACCATGTCCCTCTTGAAGACCTATTCGATTTTCCTTCTTATTTAGTACCATTTACGGATTGAATAGTGAAGTTCTTTGATCTATAACTTTTCCTTCCTTTTGTCAAGACTAGTTGGCGAAGTCATGTCCTTGACACACAACACTTGTCAATTCTTCTAATAAATAAGTTTTACCTTTAGAAGGTTTTATCTATTTTAGTATTCTCTATGTTTATCTTCGAACTCAAAATATTTGGTAGTAGACTTCATGCGTACACCTGAGGGGTATGTGCAGCTTTTCAAAACTATCTTAGTTAATTGTATTTTACGAATACTTATAACTTCCTTATCTCGTTATGCCCTTCATGGCATGAATATTTTGGTTATCTTGAAAAGATAACTTGCAACATTATGTCGATCATTTTTTTCCAGCACTAGTACCTACCTCTAAGTGAGAACTTCCTCGGAATTCAAAACAAGACGAATATTCCAGCGAGCTATTTCTATCTTAAGCCATGTGTATTTTCTTCTATCTCCCATTTTCTTCCGTAAGTCCTAGCCATTCCTTAAATTCCAGGACGAATTTATTTTTAAGGTCGGTAGATTTGTAGATCCCCTTCCTAAAATTTTTCTAAAATTTATTTTTATTTTATTTATTTCGCTTAAAGAAAGTTTTCGTCGGGATTTTGTGAATGATTTTTGATTGATTCTTTTATCGAAAACTAGTTCTAAATTAGATATTTTAAGAATGCTAATTTGTGCTAATAAAAATATTTTATTAGATGATTTTGTTAGAATTGTAGAGGATGTACTACCTTGGATTTTATCAAATATTAATTTGGAAAAATTGATTTAAATTGTTATAAGTATTTTATAGAGTTTTTGGATGAATAAAAACAAGTTTTAAGAATATTCGAAGACGTCGAATATTATTTATATAGCGAAAATCAATTATCATTTTGATTTGAAATCTGCCATTTAAATATTATTATGCTAACTGTTTAAATGATATGGATCTATACTCTTATAATTCGGGTATGGTTTGGATTGCTTAATATTATCAAATATTATTTAAACTAATAATACTATCTATTAGTATAATATGATTTGATTCATATAGTTTAAGATTATTTGTTTAATTACCTATTTAATAGGCTAAATCTTTCTCAAAACAAATATCCTAGTTTATATTTAAAGAAGCATTTAACCTAATCTTGATTTCTTTTAAATTTCAAATCCTAATCATGGTAGGATTCTTCCGTAGCCAATCTTATCTATAAATCTCCCCTCTCGGCTATATAATAATTCTCGGCCAACTAACCGGCCAATCCCCGTCCCAAAATCAACACACATCAAGCCATCAACGACCATCGACCAAGTCGCCACAGCCTCCTTCCTGCCATCCAAATATCAAGCCCTTGTACCACTGCCGTCCTTTTCCCCTCCTCTTTTCGACATCACCATCACCATCACAAAACCCCGAACATCCCCAATTCCAGCAAACCAAAGATCACATTGCCATCGTGTTAGTCGGGTCAGACCCCGAGTGTCTGTGATCGCGTCCATCCATCTTATTCCACTTTCTATTACTTTTACATCAAACCATTACCGTATCCGACACACCAGACATGCCATACCCAGCCACCGCCATCAAATCATTATCGCAACTACCACCCAAAATCGGAGAGAAACCCATACCTCGCCATCGGCTTAGCCATCATGTGCTCGAACTCGTGCATCGCCCTGCCTCCGCTACTAGTGGTGAGTATTCGGTTAAATCGGTTTAAACCGAACCGATTCAACCAAAACCGAATTAACCGAAGTTAAATTTTTCCTGAACCGAAACCGAACCGAAGTGAGGAATAACCGATCTAAACCGAACCGATTAATTCGGTTCGGTTTAATCGGTTTATCGGTTTAACCGGTTGGGCCCTATTTTCTAATGGGCTGAACAGTTGGGCCCTCTTTTAATGTGAATAAAATTGAAAACACATAACTGAACATAAATGGGCCCTCCTTTAATGAGAATAAAATTGAGAACACAGATTTTAGGGAAATCATTTCACACACAGTTGGGCCCTCTTTAAAACCAAGATTACATACAGTTGGGCACAGATTTTGCTTTCTTAATTTTGCTATACAAAATAGACAAATGACACAGTCACACAGAATAAATACAAGGCACAGCTTACAATCACAAATAGCCTAGATAAATTAGGGCACAACTTACATACAATTGTCCAGACTCCAGCTGACAGTCACAAATAAGCAAATAACAAAGAATACATGCAAATTGTCCAGCTTACAGTCACAAATAAATAAATCACAAAGAATACATACAAATTGTCCAGCTTTCAGTCCTCTCTTAATTTTTCTATACAAAAAAGCTAAATAAGCAAATGACTGGAGAGAGCTCTTCATAATTTGGGGTTGAATTGTCAACTTGTAATAGAAGAGTGTAGCTGATAGCTTCTCAAGACAATTAGGGCATAAATAAGGCCACAATATCATTGTCCAATTCACATAATTGTCCAATTAGGACAAAACTTTAGCCTAGATAAATTAGGTCATAAATGAGACCTCGAGTGTAGCTGTCAGTAGGAACATGGAGATTAATAAATTTAAGAGTCCAAATCACATAATTTAGGCCATAGTATATAAAGATATATAAATTTGGAAAGTTTAGAAATAACCTTAGGTCCGAAGCTACAATAGACATAATTTGAAGCTTCCACATTAAGAGATGCAATGTAGTATCTGTCGACAATAGAAAGTAGAAACTATGGTTTGAAGTGTTTGAAGGCTCAGATAGGCATGTTGTGCATCAAGAGATGCAATGTAGTATCTGTCCTCTACTATAAAATGCCATCTCATCATTGCCCTCTCTTTAGATTTGTTATTTTGGATGCATCAGTATAGAGAATAACTATAAGCAATGTAAAATCATGATACCTGATTTATCACAGGAAAGTAACCATGATCATAGGAAGAAAGTTGCAAGTTGTAGCCCATAACCGAACCCGAACCCGATAACCGAAGACCGGTTTGCTAAGAACCCAATTAGTGCTCAGCAGAGTCAACTAGCACCAACAAGAATCCAACTTTCAAACAAACAAAACCATATTATCATCTGTATAGACAACTAGATTTGAAATATGAAAGTTCAGATTGACAATTAGTGCATCATAAATAGATACATCGTAGTATCTGTTCACTACTTACTAATGCCATATCATCATCACAATTTTCTTCACATATTTGTTAGTAACTTCTAATAGGAAAAAAAGTAACTGCAATACACACAAGAAAGTAACTGCATACTGTAGTGCACTGTATATAATGGGCACTATTAAACATCCAAAAGGCTACATATAATGTGCAGTTGTGCACTATTAAACATCCAAAATGAGGTCTGTAGTGCACTGTATAGTGCACACAACATATTACAGTCCAGCCAACATCATGAATCCCAAACATAAACAAAATGTCCAGCTCTGCATACTGCATACTGGACAGTGCAGACTATAGTGCACATCAGCACATTGCAGTGAGCCAATGATAGGTGTTTAATAATTACAAAATCCAAACCAGACTCTAGATTCCAAAGACCAACTCTTCAAACATCGCTTGAGGTTGAGCCCATCATAGTCAATTGGCTTAAATCTATACAAGTATAAAAAAAGATAAACAAAATAAACATATAATCAATACAAGTAATGCAGTAAAAATGTATATTATGCCATAAATTTTAATATCTAAAATAATACCTCTTTCAAGTTTATCTAGGGATTCCAAATTCTCTTCAAGATTAGTAACAATAGATCGATCCGAACCAGTCCTAAACCAATCCTGAGAACAAATAAGACCCTGAGCGATACTAGGTGTCAAAGAACTCCTAAATACATCAAGCACAGGACCGCCTGTACTAAATACACTCTCCGAAGCCACTGTAGAGATTGGAACAGCCAAGAAATCACAAACCATTCTCGAAAGAACAGGAAAACAAGGAGAATTGATCTTCCACCATGCCAAGAGATCAAAATTAGGATTCTCATCTTCATCGGCTTTGGTGGGCTCAAGCAGATAATGATCCAGCTCAGATTTATTATCACAACCACCGGTTTTCATTTTATGATTTTTATACTGAGCCTTCATCATACTTTTTAAGTTAAATATTGGACGATCGTCGATGGTAGAAGATTCATTCATTTCATTAGTTGTAGAAGGAATTGTAGGTGCATACAACTTTCTGTACTCTTCAAACATAGAGTAAGCAACCATTTTTACCTTCTCTATCATTGTGTCACCCTTTGATTGACCATAGAGTTGATATAGCCACCATTCCAAATATGCAAATTTTTGCCTTGGATCAAAAAGTGGCGCAATGAAGACAACCATGTTCATCTTCTCGACGTCCCCCTAATACTTATCATATTTCTCTCATTTTATCCGCCATAATAGACAACTCGAAGTCATCGTTACTTTTAGCATTTTTCAAAAGAAAGTCGATAGATGCAATCTCTTCAAAAAAACTTATTAGAAGTGACATACGAAGACCCCGACACACGTAAAGTGAATTCATAGAAATGTTCTAAGAAAGTACACAACCTTCTCACATTCATCCAATCATCTTCATTTGGAAACATGTTCTCACCCTCAAGTTCTCTCTTGAATATAAGATCTTCATCTTGGAACCTCTCAAAGGCAGTTTGAAATTTTTGAGCGGTATCCAACATCAAAAATGTTGAATTCCACTGGGTGCTCACATCTAGACACAACAGTTTTTTACTTTCTAGTTTTTCCATTTGAGCACAAGATTTAAACTTCTGAAAACGAGAAAGGGATT
Source organism: Iris pallida (assembly GCA_029216955.1). Classification (NCBI taxonomy): domain Eukaryota; kingdom Viridiplantae; phylum Streptophyta; class Magnoliopsida; order Asparagales; family Iridaceae; genus Iris; species Iris pallida. The sequence continues at coordinate 37,665 of JANAVB010011806.1, forward strand.
GCCGCACATAGCTGATAGCTCTCCGGACACGAGCAACCGAAGAAGACATCATCTTCAACCCATCTACCACGACAAGGTTGATAATGTGTGCAACGCAACGCATATGTAAATACTTGCATTGAAGAACACTATTTCCCCGTTGTGCAAACTTTTTTAATCAAATAAGCAATAGCAACGTTATTAGAGCTAGCATTGTCAACGGTGATTGTAAAAATTTTGTCAATGCCCCACTCAATCAAATATAACTCAATGTCCCTCCCAATGGCCTCGCCTTTATGACTAGCAATTGGACAGAAGTTGATAATTCTTTTTTTAATATCCAATCGTCGTTAATGTAATGTGCCGTAAGACACATGTAGTTTATCTTTTGAATGGAAGTCCATGTGTCCGTGGTAAGACAAACTCTTTGATTGGACTTCTTGAAATATGCCTTCAACTTAGTCTTCTCACTAGTGTAAAGATTGTAACAATCTCGTGCTACGGACCATCTCGACGGTACACTAAACATCGAACATGCAACAGAAACAAACCGTTTGAAACCCTCTCCCTCAACAAACCGAAAAGGAAGTTCATCGACAGTTAGCATATTAGACAAGACCTTCCTAATGTCTTCTTGATTAAATTGCCAACTAGTTAGTGTTGACTTGCCTTTCCCAACAGCTTGCATATTCAATATTGATTGAGATTGAAATTTGTGCTTTAGATTAAGGGGGCATATAAGCCAATGGTTTCTGACTGAGCTGGTCCCATTAATTACGGGGTGACAATAATACTGTTTTTTGCAGTAGTTACACTCTGCTTTAGGATTACCGTTCTCAAGAAATTCCTTAAAGTCACTCCAGTAAGGAGCCCTTCTTTTACCAATACGCTTGCTTTTAAGCTTAAGTTTGGAAATAGTTGTAATGGGAGCATTTGTGGCTTGGGAACTTGTCCCCCCCCCACAGCCTCAATCCCAACCTCAATAGGAACCTCAATAGGTTCAGCTTCAGTTGACATCTAAAATAAACAAGAAAAATATGTTTCAATTCTAAAGCAAATTCACAATTAAAAATGAAGATAAGAAAACGCCAATTCCAATAAAATATTATCTTTGTATACCCATTTAATAAATGGGCCATGTGTTTCCATCATGAATCATGCAAGCAATTCATAAAAATCATAAATACACAATCATGAATCGTGCAAACAAAAAAAATCAATCACCCTCAACAAAAAATTAAACAAATAATGTTACTATGTTCTTATCATCTCTATCAATATTCAGAAGACAACAAATCAGCAAAAACACAAGTACTTAATCATTTGTGCAAGCTTTATAATTAAGGCAAACTGGCCTTGGCAAACTTTACTTAAAGGCAAACTGGCCTTGGCATTTGTGCAAACTTTATAATTAAGGCAAACTGGCCTTTGCAGCACTTTAAGCAATAATATTGCCCTGCAAACACATTTCATCCACATCTATATATCTTGTTACAGACTATAAGAGAGAGGAAGAGACTCATTCTTACAGTGATTCAAGAATCCTAGCTAAGGATCAGATCCAACACCTAAATATCTGCACAAAATTAAACCACTTCACTATAAAATAAATGCATACAACTGTTACTAGACTAGGAAAACAAGATAACCATAAATGTTGCATGCATATAAAATAAACCATGTATTAAAATCAGTGTACTTTGTCCAAAAACTATATACATGGAATGTAAACATCATACAACTGTTAGTAGATTAGCATATTAGCATGAACGTGTAAAATACAAACAGATTACCAGTAACATAAAATCACCTACCCTGAATCATTGATTTCAGTAACATAAAACAGATTACCAAATTAACAATTATAACATGGGGCAATTAAAAATATAACAGGGAGCAATTATAACATAAATAAGTTTACCTTCATTTTTTTGAAGTTATCTACAATGTAATACTAAGAAATCTTGGGTTAGGATTTCTCCAATGTAATACCTAAATAAGCAAATCTTTAGGACAGCTTACAGTCCAGTTTTGAAGAGCTTACAGAGCTCTACGTAATGCCAAAGATTCAACAAAGAACATACATGGCAGTAGATAACATAAAAATATTTTTCTAACATAGTTTACTATAAATTTGTATATATCGAAATATTGGGTTAGGATTTTTACTACAAATTTGTTGATCTGGAGATCTAGAGTGTAGATCTGTGGATCTGGAGAACTTTGTAGATCTGTAAAAAGATCTGGAGAACTTTGTAGATCTGTAGAATACCAAAATAAAATCATTAGAACTTTATAGATCTGTAGATCTAGAACATGAACTCAAGTTAGAAAATAAGATTGACACAAATAAGACTTTATAGAACTGTAGATCTAGAAAATAGAACTGTAGATCTAGAAATTTATAGAACTTACATCAACTATGTAGATCTGTAGATCTGATCTGATGATCTAGAACATCAAATTTGTAGATCTGTAGATCTGGAGTCCAGATCTTCGTTTCATAACAAATCCCCAAAAATTAGGGTTTGTATTTGAAAACGAGAAGAAGACTTAGAAGAGAGAGGCGGCTCTTCTGGCAAATTTCGACTCTCGTAGAGGAGGAGAGAGGACTAGGAGAGAGAACGGAACAGAGAGGGAGGCTTCAGAGTTAGAGAGACTGAGAGAGGGAGGCGGGGCGGCTCTCCTCCAGTCTGATCAGAACTCAGAAGTCGGTGGAGAAGTAATGAAATGAGTGAAGAGAGAGAATAGGTTATGGTTTTTTGGTTTATATAGGCTACTTTTTCTAAGGGTATTTTCGTAATTTCACAGGCTTAATCGAGTTTCGGTTTTAAACCGAAACCGAACTCAAAAACCGAACCCGAACCCGATAACCGAACTGTGGGAGTTTAAAAACCGAAACCGAACCTACTATATTTAGATCCGACCCGATTTCCTTATTCGGTTCGGGTCGGGTCGGTTTTCGGTCCAAAACCCTTTAATGCTCACCCCTATCCGCCACCTACAGCCTCCAGATCCGGAGTGCTGACCCTGCATCGCAGCACCCTGTGGTCGACGTCGTGTGCTCCGGCCGGGTCCGCACCTCTGGAACTCCCAGGGACCGGACGAGAGCGCCCAACCGCGATCGTACTGCCCCGATCTCGTCTGAGGCATCCTCTTGCGCCTAGCCGTGCACGGGGAGCGAAGCCCAGAGCTGACCTCCTTTGGCCGAGCCCTCGCCTCTGCCACTGTGTGTGCGGACCAAGACGAGCCACTTTTCAAGGATCCGCGCCCGCTATCGTTGGCCGAACCTTCGTCTGGTTCTCCGATGCCTCCGAGGTCCCCCTTTGCTCGCTGCCGACCTCTCCTTCGTGCCGTTCCCTCGCCTCCTCGGCGATGCTGCCTCGGCCAGCCCGTCCTTCGCCTGCCTCCGGCTCTGCCAGTACCGTACGCGCACGGCCAAACCCGGTGAACCTCCCTGCTGTTGTGCCGTATTCTTCTCCTCCACGTCCGGCGAGCGCGCCTTCCATGAGTTCTTGAATCCTTTTGCTTCTCTTCTTCTTCCTTTTTATTTTAGTATTGTGTTCTCTCTCATGAAGAGGGATGAGTTTGAGGTGTGTATAGTAGTATAGACTTGGGCTGGGGCATCAAGCCTAAAGGCCATGGGCCAAGCCAGCATAGTAAATTAGAAAGAAAAGAAATAAGAAAAAGAAATGAAGGGTTGGGCTTGGACTGAGCCCAATAGGGATGGAATAGAAAATTGGGTGGTTTAATTACTTTGACTAGTATTTCACTAAAAATTGATTCAAGTATTTTATTAAGAATATTTTCCAAATTTATTATTAACTATATCTAGCTAGTAATGTATTCATATTTAGCTATTAAAAGCTTTGGATCTATTTTTTTTTATTTGTAATACTTTAGATTAAATCATATTCTTCATAAGTAACCCAAGGGGCCTAGATACAATAAGGCTTTATATATAGACTTTTAGAAGATAAAGACTATATGAGTATATTTATGGTTATTTAAATTAAATTATAAAAGTATATATTAGTATATCTTCTTATAAGCTCCCATATAAGGTTATAAATACTTATAAGTATTTTGTAAATGATTTTTAATAATTTATATATGTATCTAAAAATATATTTTAAATAATAATAAGAAGAAGAAGAATTACCCCTTCTAAAAATAAATTATATCTTAAGATTAATCATGATCATGATTAATCAATTGTGCATTCTTATTCTTGTGATTCTGACTACTTTATATCGACCCTAGGCTAATCAGACCATCCTGGACTCAACGAAATTATCATTTTCTCCAGCAAAGGACCCCAGGCGAGTACATCTCCGATAGTTTTCGTATTTGATTATCTCTATACTACTTGTATTTAATATTGTTTTACATTGATATCATGTTGATTCTTGACACGCTTGTCAAACGAGATAGTAGTTATGGATTCTTGCATGTTGTTCGTGTCCAATATATTTACGTGTTTGTGACATGTCTGAATCCATGGTACTAGCCGGGTGTAACCCCTCTTCCTAGATTTCTAAAAACTTTATTTTATTTATTGTGCTCAAAGATAATTGTCGCCTAGACTTTGGGAATGGTTTTAAGATTAATATTTGTATCACAAACTAGTTTTAAAATTTAATATTAGAGAGCGCTAAATTATTTTAAAAAAAATGATATTTCAATTTTATCCAATATGTTTTAAATTACCTTGATAATAAGGAGTATATTTTAAATTAATAATGGTGATTAATTACGTGACTAAGATTTTATTTATAAATTTATATTTTACAATATTTTGATGGCATTCCAAATTATCATGATAGAGAATTATTTGAATTACGGATTTAAATTCATATGATTCAAAATATTTGGATAATATTAGATGTTGATTTAAATAAATTATATCATCTACTTTTGGATTTTAGTAGGTTAATGATTGATTAACATGTTATTATCTACTAATTATTTTTGATTTAAACTTATTTTTTTAAAATAAAATGAAAGGGGCTGAACTTATCTATTAGGACTCTTAGCCCTTATCCAACCGGAATCCTTCTCCTAATCTCCTCATAACAAATATATCCTACTAATAGATTAAACCTATGTAACAGTTCAATTAATAGCAATCCAAGTAAATAATCTTTTCAGCCAAATCCTCAACTTGCTCTCGGCCTTATTCGTTTAAACCGAATCTTCTCTGCGTATATATATAACAACATGTATATCAAAACCAGAGAATAGACACAAAAGCCAAAACCCCCACGACTCTCCCAAAGAAAATATTCCCCTGTGCTACTTCTTCCAACATCAAGACATACTCCACCCTCCATTGCTGGGAACGTCACCTGGACGTTCCTGACAACTCTCGGAGGTTGCACTACCATCCAGGGTCAGCCTCGCCTATTCCCTGTCTCCTCTGCAAGCCAAAATCACCGTCGTCGCAGTCCAGTAATGGCAATCCAGACAAGATTATGTTTCCGGTCCCCGTGGCCATGCAGCACCCGCCACCATCCATCACCATCACCGCCTCTGTTACGCCAAATCTCTCATTCACCGCGACACAACCAATACACATATAATGGTGCCGAAGTATCCGTGTCCACCACCACCACAGAAATCACCGTGTCCGGACCCGTGTGTCCGTGGCTTCATCCATTCCCTTATCAAGTCCTTTACACCAATACAAATCCTCGTGCCCGAGTCGGACACGGATACAGAACTCAAGCCCTAATCCTAAGCTAACCTCCCTAGAGCCGCCTCGTCGAACAGATTTTCGTCGAGTCTGCGTCCCGCAAGGCTGGCTTCCAGAGTGGTGAGCGCCTCCAGCACCTGACCTTCTCCGCCGTGCTTCGGCACTGCCGACCTCCAGCGCCGTGGGAGCCGAGATGCCGTTGGACGCTGATTTGCTCCGGTGAGCGTCCCTCTGTCTGGATCTGCATCTTCAGCCGCCTTCAACCTCTGTCGCCACCTGCAGCTCCGTTCAGTCTCCACGATAGCGCCCCATCCGTGCCCCGAGCCGCCGCCCACGGCGAGCGACCGATCCCTTTTTCCGAACCCGCCGTACCTTTGTGCTGCTTCTCCCGGTGAGCTCACTCCTCGCCAAGTAGCTGCAACCGACCCCGCCGGAGCTGTTGCCTTCTTGGAGAGTGCGCCTCCACGTGCGAAGGACCGCCTCCCCGCAGCAGCTGTACCGCCATCTTGTCCTCTATCGGGGGAGCACCGCTGTGGCGAACAGCTCCCGACGCTGGGTGTGCCTTCCTCTCTTTTCCCCTCATCTCTCTTTCCCTTTCCTCTGCTTTCTTTACAATTTTGTTTAGTTTCATTTTCTCTCTTTTCCACTCTGGAAAGAGAGGTGTGTTTAATTTTCTTTTATTTTTATTTTTCTTTGTTTATCTTTCTATGGGCTGAGTCCTTTGGGCTGAGTATTGGCCCAATTCCATGGGCTTGGGCCCTTTTAGTGGGCCAAGGTTTTTAAATTAAAATGTTATAGGTTGTGGGACTTGGGCCCTATTGTTTAATATTGTAGGTATAATTAATGGGTTTTGTACAATAGTACTTACGGTCATATAGTTAATCTTCATAGGCTTTTGTATAAGATTAATAAAGGGGTTCTCCTTTTATGTGTCTAAAATAAGTTTTGGGTTTTTAGTGAACTAATGGGCTAAGTTATTAATATACCTTGGGCTTTGGGCTTATGAGTTAATAATTACATATTGGGCCTTCATATTATTTGTTCATATATATAGTTTACAAATAGTTCCAAATCGTTATAAATATATTTTCTAAGTATATATCTATTAGTCTATTTTATATATATGGGATCTCATGTAAAAGATTTCTCTTAGTTTTAAAATAGCTATCTAAATATTATTTGACTAGTAATTAATAAATATTACGAAGTATGTTTTGATAAAGCTTCCTAAAATAATTATGAATATTTATAATATATCTTCAAAAGGGTTATATATATTTATTACAGACTATACTGGACTCAACGGGCGATTTTGTGCACGGCCCACCGAAATCCAACTTTGGACATACGGTTGGGTTCGTATCGAAAAACCGGATCCGTAGACATGTAGTTTCACGACTTTAGAGACCGTTGACTCTGGCATGCTTTTCGATGCAAAGCGGGTCCAACGACGGACATCGTTTTTACCCGAAATTACCGTTTTGCCCCTGTGTCCAGAATTGGACTTAAGGACAGGCAATCCTAGGTAATTTGACTATTCTGAGAACGTTGGTACTGTTTATTTCAGCATCCGAAGACTTCTGCATGTGTTGACTAATTGTGGCTCTTTGAGTGGTATAGTATTATTGGTTTCTCCAGCTAAGGACCTCAGGCAAGTACACTTTCTGATTGCTTTTCGATTCATAGTAGACTTTTCATTTCATATTTATACATATATCTTGCTGCTTGTTGACACGCTCGTCACACGGAGTAGTCGAAAGGGGAAATATCTTAGTTGACATATGGACTACCCAGAAATATCCCCAAAATGTCTATTATTGCATGATAGCAGCTGCACACGACACGTGCAGTGAGCCGGATTCACCCCCTAGCCATTCACATGTCCAAACAGATATTTCACACCACCTAGATAGATGTCTTTTATTAGTTTTTCCTTATTTACTTCTCTATCGTGCTATGTCATCAGTTTTCTTACTAGCTTTCATATTTCATATGCTATTTTCATGTCTTGTTAATTATGTTGTATTTTGCATTGCCGTCGGTTTGTGTACTTGTTCCATTCCTGACTGAAAACCAACATTTTTCAGGTTTAGCCGCGATCGCTCTTAGCATTGGGAAGGCTTGGGTATGCTGAAGACAGCCTAGAAATAGAAAGCAATTGTATCAATTTTATTAATTATAAAATCTTATATTTTCTTTAATTATAAATGTTATAATAAATCTAGAAATGTGGATCAGCAATAATGTTTATTTTGGAGCATTTATTTCTTGCGGGCTTGACAGCGTTCTACTGCCGACTCTGCGGCGTAGGCTGTCTTGGACACGTCTCGTATCCGAAAAGCGGGTGTGGGTCGTGACAAATTTTTGTGGTAGCCCATGCAGGTCAGTTTTCGCAAATTATGCGAACTCGTGGTAGTACCATATTAGTCGTACTAATGCGAGCCTGCGACCAGGAAATGCTCATTCACAACTAGGAGTAAATCAATTTTAAGAATGGTCAGGATTAGGAGTCCCTAATTTAATTTGACATTGGGTAGTTAGGGCTGCTACATAGGCCTCATTGAATTCTAAATCCCGTTAGATAATTTTATAGAAGGATACACTATTGTATTCTGAATCGATGGTATTTTTGAAGTAGGTAAATTCGTAACCCCCCTTTCCGAAGGTTTGAAAAATATTCTTTTATTTACTTGTTTGAATTAAAATGTGATCTTTAGAATTTTATAAATAGAAGGCCTTAGTCACAGTTAAGTTTCGGAGCACAAGATAACCAAGAATTTTGGCACTGAGAGTGTGGTCGAGTGCTTTGACTAGTTTTCTAGCCATAGTGCAGAAGGTCGAGTCATAGACGTATTCTAACTAGAAAAACCAGGCCAAATCGTGACATAACCCTAGGAATAATTTAATTATTATTATTAAGATTATTGGCTTTTAGAAGACCCGGCTGTCCCAAACTAGCCCGAACTCAACCCAAGTCCTGGTGGTCATGTAATGCGACCAACGTCGTTCATGTAGCTATATAGATGTGTATACATATTGGTAGTCCATTTTTGGTCTTGTGGATAATTTCTATAAATTGTATATTTAATATAATAGAGGTGTTATCGCTATTTAAATTTGTATTTTACTTATAGGATAACCTTTCCTTAAAATGATATTTTGTGATTTATTTAGAATATACTTATGCATAAATATATATTCATAATAAGTAGACATAGTATTTTATACATAATTCCCTCGATCTTGAATGTTAGAGAAATATAAATTCAAGTTTATATTTCTTTTACCTTCGGTCCTTTCCTTCTTGATCTTATCATTTGTACAACTTATTATTGTGTCTTCTTTAAACTTCGCCCTATCATGAGTTTGTATCACTTATATTTTTGGACCCAAGGGATTTATCTTTAAATAATTTCTCACTCAATTGTCTATGCCTTAACCTTAAGTTAAAGAGTTATCCTCCCTAAACTAATTATTTTTTTTCAAGACTTGATATTCATACTAGAAGGACAGATACTTACACCCTCTTAGAACTTGTTTGAAATTCTAGAACCTCCTTTGAAATTTCATAAGGTATAGTTAACAGAATGTTTGTTGACTTGCGATGGCAAGACAACAGCGCACTGTCGCCACTTATTTGAATTATCGAGACTACGGGTTCACTGCAGCCAGCAGCGCACTGGCGTGGCATGTCCCCCAAGTTGAAATAATTTCAAGTAAGCGTGAGTTATCGAATGTTGTCAAAGCTATATCTTGGTTGTCCTATTTTCGTCTTTAAGACGTTATGTCCAGATTGGATAGAGTTAATAGGATATTCGTTACCGTATCCTTGTTTGAGTCATGGAATCAAGAGTTTATTGTAGCTAGCTGTACACTGGCGAGGCATAAATTCTCGATAAAATGACTTCGATTATGTTTACGAGTTTCGAATACCATAAAGACTATGTCTTTTATTGCCATACGACTATAAAGTTTCTAAATTAATTTGTGCATTATTTCTAGTTACCAACTTCTCAATAAAATGATTATTCTTTTCCTTCATATCTTCCTATTTTTTTGAATCGTCATCTTTTAAACCTAATTTGATTTCCTTCCACTACATTCATAATCACCTATAGATTACGTTTCTATGATCATGCTTACCCAACCGATCGTGTTAGAACGGTTTCGATTTGGACCATCCTTAATGACCTTTAGATCACGACTAGACTATTCGATTTTATTTCAATCGTGCCAATCCTAGAATTTGATTCTATAATCGTGCCTAAATAATTTTGCTTATCTACTTGTTCGTACCACAATGATTTCAATTTTGATCGATCTTGAACAATTTTGATCATGACTAAATCATAATCGTGCCTACATTTTTAACTAAGTTTTAATTTATTCCACCGTGAACATGACTATTGTGATCTTGTTCATGCTCGTACCAACTTTTAAATCTTGATCATGCTTGGATAACTTGCATGCATCTTAGTTGTACCTAAGTGGCTTTAACCATGCCTGGACTTTATCTAAATTTTGATCCTTGACCAGGCATATATAATTCCAACAGTAGTTAGTCATGCCTAACGACTCCTCTTTGTGTAACTAATCTCATTTGGTTATACGCTCGACCACAGTAACTAGACCCTTTCGACTATACTTTAATCATGACCCGTGGTATCTTTCCTATTCACGATCTTACTCTTGATCATTGGTCATACCATTTTGATTATATTTGTAATCATGACTAATCGTGCCCTTTAAATTTTGAGGAAAAAAATTTTTCTAAGGTGGGTAGAGTCTTCGATTGGTGAATTACCCTTGAAGCCATTGTTAGTTTTTGGGGTTGAATTTTGAGAAAATTTTGAACTTTTTAGGATTCAAGACCATAGCCTAAGACTCCAACACCAAACCATACCTATTTGCTCTTTTTATTTCCACCATAGTTGATCAATGCTCATATTAAATTTTTTTTCCTTTTCAATATGTTCTTATCATAAATTACCATCTTTTTTGCCAATCAACCTTGTCCATCTATGCTAGTAGTCCTTAAATTCGAGGACGAATTTATTTCTAAGGTGGTAGATTTGAGCCCCTCTTCCTGGATTTCTAAAAACTTTATTTTATTTATTGTGCTCAAAGATAATTGTCGCCTAGACTTTGGGAATGGTTTTAAGATTAATATTTGTATCACTAACTAGTTTTAAAATTTAATATTAGAGAGCGTTAAATTATTTTTAAAAAAATAATATTTCAATTTTATCCAATATGTTTTAAATTACCTTGATAATAAGGAGTATATTTTAAATTAATAATGGTGATTAATTACATGACTAAGATTTGATTTATAAATTTATATTTTACAATATTTGGATGGCATTCCAAATTATCATGATAGAGAATTATTTGAATTACGGATTTAAATTCATATGATTCAAAATATTTGGATAATATTAGATGTTGATTTAAATAAATTATATCATCTACTTTTGGATTTTAGTAGGTTAATGATTGATTAACATGTTATTATCTACTAATGATTTTTGATTTAAACTTATTTTTTTAAAATAAAAAGAAGGGGGTGAACTTATCTATTAGGACTCTTAGCCCTTATCCAACCGGAATCCTTCTCCTAATTTCCTCATAACAAATATATCCTACTAATAGATTAAACCTATGTAAAAGTTCAATTAATAGCAATCCAAGTAAATAATTTTTTCAGCCAAATCCTCAACTGGCTCTCGGCCGTATTCGTTCAAACCGAATCTCCTCTGCGTATATATATAACAACATGTATATCAAAACCAGAGAATGGACACCAAAGCCAAAACCCCCATGACTCTCCCAAAGAAAATATTTTCCTGTGCTACATCTTCCAACATCAAGACATACTCCACCCTCCATTGCTGGGAACGTCACCTGGACGTTCCTGACAACCCTCGGAGGTTGCACTACCATCTAGGGTCAGTCTCGCCTATTCCCTGTCTCCTCTGCAAGCCAAAATCACCGCCGTCGCAGTCCAGTAATGGCAATCCAGACAAGACTATGTTTCTGGTCCCCGTGACCATGCAGCACCTGCCACCCTCCATCACCATCACCACCTCTGTTACGCCAAGTCTCTCATTCACCGCGACATAGCCAATACACATATAATGGTGCCGAAGTGTCCGTGTCCACCACCACCACAGAAATCACCGTGTCTGGACCCGTGTGTCCGTGGCTTCATCGATTCCCTAATCAAGTCCTTCACACCAATACAAATCCTCGTATCCGAGTCGGACAAGGATACAGAACTCAAGCCCTAATTCTAAGCTAACCTCCCTGGAGCAGCCTCGTCGAACCAATTTCCGTCGAGTCCGCATCCCGCGAGGCTGGCTTCCAGAGCGGTGTGCGCCTCCAGCACCTGACCTCGTCCGTCGTGCTTCGGTACTGCCGACCTCCAGCGCCGTGGGAGCCGAGACGCCGTTGAATGCCGATTTGCTCTGGTGAGCGTCCCTCCGTCTGGATCCGCATCTTCAGCCGCCTTCAACCTCTGCCGCCACCTGTAGCCCCGTTCAGTCTCTACGACAGCGCCGCATCCGCACCCCGAGCCGCCGCCCACGGCGAGCGACCGATCCCTTTTCCTGAACCCGTCGCACCTTTGTGCTGCTCCTCCCAGCGAGCTCACTCCTCGCCAAGTAGCTGCAACCGACCCCGCCGGAGCTGTTTCCTTCTTAGAGAGTGCGCCTCCACGCGCGAAGGACCGCCTCCCCGCAGCAGCTGCACCGCCCTCTTGTCTTCTATCGGAGGAGCACCGCCGGGGCGAACAGCTCCCGACGCTGGGTGAGCCTTCCTCTCTTTTCCCCTCATCTCTCTGTCCCTTTCCTCTGCTTTCTTTACAATTTTGTTTAGTTTCGTTTTCTCTCTCTTCCTCTCTGGAAAGAGATGAGTGTTTAATTTTCTTTTATTTTTATTTTTCTTTGTTTATCTTTCTATGGGCTGAGTCCTTTGGGCTGAGTATTGGCCCAATTCCATGGGCTTGGGCCCTTTTAGTGGGCCAAGGTTTTTAAATTAAAATGTTATAGGTTGTGGGCCTTAGGCCCTATTATTTAATATTGTAGGTATAATTAATGGGTTTTGTACAATAGTACTTACGGTCATATAGTTAATCTTCATAGGCTTTTGTATAAGATTAATAAAGGGGTTCTCCTTTTATGTGTCTAAAATAAGTTTTGGGTTTATAGTGAACTAATGGGCTTAGTTATTAGTATACCTTGGGCTTTGGGCTTATGAGTTAATAATTACATATTGGGCCTTCATATTATTTGTTCATATATATAGTTTACAAATAGTTCCAAATCGTTATAAATATATTTTCTAAGTATATATCTATTAGTCTATTTTATATATATATGGGATCTCATGTAAAAGATTTTTCTTAGTTTTAAAATAGCTATCTAAATATTATTTGACTAGTAATTAATGAATATTACGAAGTATGTTTTAATAAAGCTTCCTAAAATAATTATGAATATTTATAATATATCTTCAAAAGGGGTATATATATTTATTACGGACTATACTGGACTCAACGGGCGATTTTGTGCACGGTCCGCCAGAATCCAACTTTGGACATACGGTTGGGTTCGTATCGGAAAACCGGATCCGTAGACATGTAGTTTGACAACTTTAGAGACCGTTGACTCTGGCACGCTTTTCGGTGCAAAGCGGGTCCAACGGCGGACATCATTTTTGCTCGAAATTATCGTTTTGCCCCTGTGTCCAGAATTGGACTTAAGGATAGGCAATTCTAGGTAATTTGACTATTCTGAGAACGTTAGTACTGTTTATTTTAGCATTCGGAGACTTCTGCATGTGTTGACTGATTATGGCTCTTTGAGTGGTATAGTATTATTGGTTTCTCCTGCTAAGGACCTCAGGCAAGTGCACTTTCTGATTGCTTTCTGATTCATAGTAGTCTTTTTATTTCATATTTATACATATATCTTGCTGCTTGTTGACACGCTCGTCACACGGAGTAGTCGGAAGGGGAAATATCTTAGTAGACATGTGGACTACCCAGAAATATCCCCAAAATGTCTATTATTGCATGATAGCAGCTGCACACGACACGTGCAGTGAGCCGGATTCACCCCCTAGCCGTTCACATGTCGAAACAGATATTTCACACCTCCTAGATAGATGTCTTTTATTAGTTTTTCCTTGTTTACTTCTCTATCGTGCTATGTCATCAGTTTTCTTACTAACTTTCATATTCCATATGCTATTTTCATGTCTTGTTAATTCTATTGTGTTTTGCATTGCCGTCGGTTTGTGTACTTGTTCCATTCCTGACTGGAAACTAACATTTCTCTGGTTTAGCCGCGATCACTCTTAGCATTGGGAAGGCTTGGGTATGCTGAAGACAGCCTACAAATAGAAAGCAATTGTATCAATTTTATTAATTATAAAATCTTGTATTTTCTTTAATTATAAATGTTGTAATAAATCTAGAAATGTGAATGAGCAATAATGTATATTTTGGAGCATTTATTTCTTGCGGGCTTGACAGCGTTCTACTGCCGACTCTGCGGCGTAGGCTGGCTTGGACACGTCTCGTATCCGAAAAGCGGGTGCGGGTCGTGACATCGGGCGAGAAAGTACATTAGTAGACATGTAAACATACCCAAAAATATCCCCAAAATGTTTATTTTTGCCTGATAGCAGTCGCACAACTCACGTGCGGGGTGCCAGATTTACCCCTTACCCGTTTACATGTCGAAAGTGTATTTCAAATCACTTGATAGATATAGTCTTATTAGAGTAAAGTTTTCTTGTCATTGCTTGTCTTGTGTACCATGTCTCCCTGTTTTTACTCGCATGATTTCTACCATGATTTTTGTTTATCCCTTATCATATGTCTCAGTAGTATTACAGATTAATGAATTTCGTCATTTATTGGTTCTGTTGTGAGATTGTACTCGTTCCATTTCTGACTGAAAACCAATAATTTTTAGGTTTATCAACGATCACTCTTAGCACTGGGAAGGCATGGGTATTCTGAGGTCAACCTAGATAGTAAAACTAGCTGTCTTTTTTATATTGTGAGAACTTTGTATTTTCTTTAATTTTAAATACTGTAAATGTTGTAATAAATTTAGAAATGTGAATGAGCAATAAAGTTTATTTTGAGCAATTATTTCTTGCGGGCTTGACAGCGTTCTACCGCCGGCTCTGCGGCGTGGGCTGGCTTGGACACGTCTCGTATCCGAAAAGCTGGTACTGGTCGTGACAATATATATATATATATATATATATATATATATATATATATATATATATATATATATATATATATATATATATAATACATATATATATATATGAGTATTTATAGATATTTGAGGTTATGTGAGTTTGTATATATATAATATCTGATAAATATATATATTATATGTTTATGAGAGTATAGCCATGTGGGGTTGTATATGTGAGGGTTGCCAAGTTCCTGCTATCTGTGAGTTTTTCTGAGATGGAGGTGAAGTTCTGTTCAGATTAGGTAGGTTATATTATAGGTTATAAGTTATTCACGGGTTACTCGGGGTGAGCATTAAAGGGTTTTGGACCGAAAACTGACCCGACCCAAACCGAATAAGGAAATCGGGTCGGATCTGAATATAGTAGGTTCGGTTTCGGTTTTTAAACCCCCACAGTTCGGTTATCGGGTTCGGGTTCGGTTTTTGAGTTCGGGTTCGGTTTAAAATCGAAACCCGATTAAGCCTGTGAAATTACGAAAATACCATTAGAAAAAGTAGCGTATATAAACCAAAAAACCCTAACCTTTTCTCTCTCTTCACTCATTTCATTTCTTCCCCACCGACTTCTGAGTTCTGATCAGACTGGAGGAGAGCCGCCCCGCCTCCCTCTCTCAGTCTCTCTAACTCTGAAGCCTCTCTCTCTGTTCCGTTCGTTCTCCTAGTCCTCTCTCCTCCTCTACGAGAGTCGAGATTTGCCAGAAGAGCCGCCTCTCTCTTCTATGTCTTCTTCTCATTTTCAAATACAAACCCTAATTTTTGGGGATTTGTTATGAAACAAAGATATGGACTCCAGATCTACAGATCTACAAAGTTGATGTTCTAGATCATCAGATCAGATCTACAGATCTACATAGTTGATGTAAGTTCTATAAATTTCTAGATCTACAGTTCTATTTTCTAGATCTACAGTTCTATAAAGTCTTATTTGTGTCAATCTTATTTTCTAACTTGAGTTCATGTTCTAGATCTACAGATCTATAAAGTTCTAATGATTTTATTTTGGTATTCTACAGATCTACAAAGTTCTCCAGATCTACAAAGTTTTATAGATCTACAAAGTTCTCCAGATCCACAGATCTACACTCTAGATCTCCAGATCAACAAATTTGTAGTAAAAATCCTAACCCAATATTTCGATATATACAAATTTATAGTGAACTATGTTAGAAAAATATTTTCATGTTATCTACTGCCATGTATGTTCTTTGTTGAAGCTTTGGCATTATGTAGAGCTCTGTAAGCTCTTCAAAACTGGACTGTAAGCTGTCCTAAAGATTTGCTTATTTAGGTATTACATTGGAGAAATCCTAACCCAAGATTTCTTAGTATTACATTGTAGATAACTTCAAAAAAATGAAGGTAAACTGTTTTATGTTATAATTGCCCCCTGTTATAATTTTAATTGCTCCATGTTATAATTGTTAATTTGGTAATCTGTTTTATGTTACTGAAATTAATGATTCAGGGTAGGTCATTTTATGTTACTGGTAATCTGTTTGTATTTTACACATTCATGCTAATATGCTAATCTACTAACAGTTGTATGATGTTTACATTCCATGTATATAGTTTTTGGACAAAGTACACTAATTTTAATACATGGTTTATTTTATATGCATGCAACATTTATGGTTATCTTATTTTTCTAGTCTAGTAACAGTTGTATGCATTTATTTTATAGTGAAGTGGTTTCATTTTGTGCATATATTTAGGTGTTGGATCTGATCCTTAGCTAGGATTCTTGAATCACTGTAAGAATGAGTCTCTTCCTCTCTCTTATAGTCTGTAACAAGATATATAGATGTGGCTGAAATGTGTTTGCAGGGCAATATTATTGCTTAAAGTGCTGCAAAGGCCAGTTTGCCTTAATTATAAAGTTTGCACAAATGCCAAGGCCAGTTTGCCTTTAAGTAAAGTTTGCCAAGACCAGTTTACCTTAATTATAAAGCTTGCACAAATGATTAAGTACTTGTGTTTTTGCAGATTTGTTGTCTTCTGAATATTGATAGAGATGATAAGAACATAGTAACATTATTTGTTTAATTTTTTGTTGAGGGTGATTGATTTTTTTTGTTTGCACGATTCATGATTGTGTACTTGTGATTTTTATGATTTGCTTGCATGATTCATGATGGAAACACATGGCCCATTTATTAAATAGGTATACAAAGATAATATTTTATTAAAATTGGCGTTTTCTTATCTTCATTTTTAATTGTGAATTTGCTTTAGAATTGAAACATATTTTTCTTGTTTATTTTAGATGTCAACTGAAGCTGAACCTATTGAGGTTCCTATTGAGGTTGGGATTGAGGCTGTGGGGGGGACAAGTTCCCAAGCCATAAATGTTCCCATTACGACTATTTCCAAACTTAAGCTTAAAAGCAAGCGTATTGGTAAAAGAAGGGCTCCTTACTAGAGTGACTTTAAGGAATTTCTTGAGAACGGTAATCCTAAAGCAGAGTGTAACTACTACAAAAAACAGTATTAATGTCCCCCTGTAATTAATGGGACCAGCTCAGTCAGAAACCATTGGCTTATATGCCCCCTTAATCCAAAGCACAAATGTCAATCTCAATCAATATTGAATATGCAAGCTGTTGGGAAAGGCAAGTCAACACTAACTAGTTGACAATTTAATCAAGAAGACGTTAGGAAGGCCTTGTCCTATATGCTAACTGTCAATGAACTTCCTTTTCGGTTTGTTGAGGGGGAGGGTTTCAAACGGTTTGTTTCTGTTGCATGTCCGATGTTTAGTGTACCGTCGAGATGGACCGTAGCACGAGATTGTTACAATCTTTACACTAGTGAGAAGACTAAGTTGAAGGCATATTTCAAGAAGTCCAATCAAAGAGTTTGTCTTACCACGGACACATGGACTTCCATTCAAAAGATAAACTACATGTGTCTTACGGCACATTACATTAATGACGATTGGATATTACAAAAAAAAATTATCAACTTCTGTCCAATTGCTAGTCATAAAGGCGAGGCCATTGGGAGGGACATTGAGTTATGTTTGATTGAGTGGGGCATTGACAAAATTTTTACAATCACCGTTGACAATGCTAGCTCTAATGACGTTGCTATTGCTTATTTGAGCAAAAAGTTTGCACAACGGGGAAATAGTGTTCTTCAATGCAAGTATTTACACATGCGTTGCATTGCACACATTATCAACCTTGTCGTGGTAGATGGGTTGAAGATGATGTCTTCTTCGGTTGCTCGTGTCCGGAGAGCTATCAGCTATGTGCGGCAATCCCCTTCTCGTTTTCAGAAGTTTAAATCTTGTGCTCAAATGGAAAAAATAGAAAGTAAAAAACTGTTGTGTTTAGATGTGAGCACCCGGTGGAATTCAACATTTTTGATGTTGGATACCGCTCAAAAATTTCAAACTGCCTTTGAGAGGTTCCAAGATGAAGATCTTATATTCAAGAGAGAACTTGAGGGTGAGAACATGTTTCCAAATGAAGACGATTGGATGGATGTGAGAAGGTTGTGTACTTTCTTAGAATATTTCTATGAATTCACTTTACGTGTGTCGGGATATTCGTATGTCACTTCTAACAAGTTTTTTGAACAGATTGCATCTATCGACTTTCTTTTGAAAAATGCTAAAAGTAACGATGACTTTGAGTTGTCTATTATGGCGGATAAAATGAGAGAGAATTATGATAAGTATTGGGGGGACGTCGAGAAGATGAACATGGTTGTCTTCATTGCGCCACTTTTTGATCCAAGGCAAAAATTTGCATATTTGGAATGGTGGCTATATCAACTCTATGGTCAATCAAAGGGTGACACAATGATAGAGAAGGTAAAAATGGTTGCTTACTCTATGTTTGAAGAGCACAGAAAGTTGTATGCACCTACAATTCCTTCTACAACTAATGAAATGAATGAATCTTCTACCATCGACGATCGTCCAATATTTAACTTGAAAAGTATGATGAAGGCTCAGTATAAAAATCATAAAATAAAAATCGGTGGTTGTGATAATAAATCGGAGCTGGATCGTTATCTGCTTGAGCCCACCGAAGCCGATGAAGATGAGAATCCTAATTTTGATCTCTTGGCTTGGTGGAAGATCAATTCTCCTCGTTTTCCTGTTCTTTCGAGAATGGTTCATGATGTCTTGGCTGTTCCAATCTCTACAGTGGCTTCGGAGAGTGCATTTAGTACAGGCGGTCGTGTGCTTGATGTATTTAGGAATTCTTTGACACCTAGGATTGCTCAGGGTCTTATTTGCTCTCAGGATTGGTTTAGGACTGGTTCGGATAGATCTATTGTTACTAATCTTGAAGAGAATTTGGAATCCCTAGATAAACTTGAAAGAGGTATTATTTTAGATATTAAAATTTATGGCATAATGTACATTTTTACTGCATTACTTGTATTGGTTATATGTTTATTTTGTTTATCTTTTTTTATACTTGTATAGATTTAAGCCAATTGACTATGATGGGCTCAACCTCAAGCGATGTTTGAAGAGCTGGTCTTTGGAATCTAGAGTCTGGTTTGGATTTTGTAATTATTAAACACCTATCATTGGCTCACTGCAATGTGCTGATGTGCACTATAGTCTGAACTGTCTAGTATGCAGTATGCAGAGCTGGACATTTTGTTTATGTTTGGGATTCATGATGTTGGCTGGACTGTAATATGTTGTATGCACTATACAGTGCACTACAGACCTCATTTTGGATGTTTAATAGTGCACAACTGTACATTATATGTAGCCTTTTGGATGTTTAATAGTGCCCATTATATACAGTGCACTACAGTATGCAGTTACTTTCTTGTGTGTATTGCAGTTACTTTTTTTTCTATTAGAAGTTACTAACAAATATGTGAAGAAAATTGTGATGATGATATGGCATTAGTAAGTAGTGAACAGATACTACGACGTATCTATTTATGATGCACTAATTGCCAATCTGAACTTTCATATTTCAAATCTAGTTGTCTATGCAGATGATAATATGGTTTTGTTTGTTTGAAAAAGTTGGATTCTTGTTGGTGCTAGTTGACTCTGCTGAGCACTAATTGGGTTCTTATCAAACTGGTCTTCGGTTATCGGTTTCGGGTTCGGTTATGGGCTGCAACTTGCAACTTTCTTCCTATGATCATGGTTACTTTCCTGTGATAAATCAGGTATCATGATTTTGCATTGCTTATAGTTATTCTCTATACTGATGCATCCAAAATAACAAATCTGAAGAGAGGGCAATGATGAGATGGCATTTTATAGTAGAGGACAGATACTACATTGTATCTCTTGATGCACAACATGCCTATCTGAGCCTTCAAACACTTCAAACCATAGTTTCTACTTTCTATTGTCGACAGATACTACATTGCATCTCTTAATGTGGAAGCTTCAAATTATGTCTGTTGTAGCTCCGGACCTAAGGTTATTTCTAAACTTTCCAAATTTATATATCTTTATATATTGTGGCCTAAATTATGTGATTTGGACTCTTAAATTTATTAATCTCCATGTTCCTACTGACAGCTACACTCGAAGTCTCATTTATGACCTAATTTATCTGGGCTAAAGTTTTGTCCTAATTAGACAATTGTGTGAATTGGACAATGATATTGTGGCCTTATTTATGCCCTAATTGTCTTGAGAAGCTGTCACCTACACTCTTCTATTACAAGTTGACAATTCAACCCCAAATTATGAAGAGCTCTCTCCAGTCATTTGCTTATTTAGCTTTTTTGTAAAGAAAAATTAAGAGAGGACTGAAAGCTAGACAATTTGTATGTATTCTTTGTGATTTGTTTATTTGTGGCTGTAAGCTGGACAATTTGCATGTATTCTTTGTCATTTGCTTATTTGTGACTGTCAGCTAGAGTCTGGACAATTGTATGTAAGTTGTGCCCTAATTTATCTAGGCTATTTGTGATTGTAAGCTGTGCCTTGTGTTTATTCTGTGTGACTGTGTCATTTGTCTATTTTGTATAGCAAAATTAAGAAAGCAAAATATGTGCCCAACTGTATGTAATCTTGGTTTTAAAGAGGGCCCAACTGTGTGTGAAATGATTTCACTAAAATCTGTGTTCTCAATTTTATTCTCATTAAAGGAGGGCTCATTTATGTTCAGCTATGTGTTTTCAATTTTATTCACATTAAAAGAGGGCACAACTGTTCAGCCCATTAGGAAATAGGGCCCAACCGGTTAAACCGATAAACCGATTAAACCGAACCGAATTAATCGGTTCGGTTTAGATCGGTTATTCCTCACTTCGGTTCGGTTTCGGTTCAGGAAAATTTAACTTCGGTTAATTCGGTTTTGGTTGAATCGGTTCGGTTTAAACCGATTTAACCGAATACTCACCCCTACGGGTTACCAGTTATGTATATATATATATATATATATATATATATATATATATATGCGTGGGATTAATTGAGTTAGATGCAACTCAGTTTTCAGAGTTACACATATGGGTTAAAGGCTGTATACTTTGGGGGTTCAATTTTGCTGAGATTTACATATATATGTGTTAGTATAGATGTTGGTTGTGCCAGTACCTTGAGTGTATAGAGTATCCTAGTACCTAGAGTGTATAGAGTATCCTAAGAAGTGTATAGAGTATCCTAGTATCCATAGAGTATCCTCTAGAGTGTATAGAGTATCCTAGTACCTAGAGTGTATAGAGCGTCCTATGATATTGGGGATTACCTACTCTGAGAACCTTGCTAAGAAGTATCCTAGTACCTACAGTGTATAGAGTATCCTAGAAGTGTAGGTATGATTGGTACAGTATTTTGAGCCCTTCTATAGAAATTAAATTTGCTTATGCCAAGCCTTTCGGGCCTATCAGAGTTATACATTTTTTTCGAGAATCTAGTATAACGCTAATTACCTCAAAAGGCTTACATAAATAAGAGTGTATAGAGTGAGTATACTAGTAGTATATCGTAGTATCTTAGAGTGTATAGAGTGTGGAAATGTGTATTCTGGGACCTACCTTATTGGAGCACTAATATGATCAGACATAACCTTGATATCACGCATATCGAGAAGAATGTGTAAGAAAATATAATCAATACTGTGATGGACGTCAAGGGAAAGACGAAAGCCAATCTTAAGACCAGGTTGGACTTGGAAGATATATGTAGACTTCCTGCGTTGCATTTGATAAAGGAAGGCAATGGAAAGTATAAGGCAATTTTCTCACATGGCCTAAAATTTTCTGACGGATACGTGTCGAATTTAAGAAGATGTGTCGACCCGAAGGAGAACAAACAGACGGGTATGAAGAGCCACGACTGTCATGTATTTATGGAGAGATTAATTTAGATAGCATTTCGGGAATTATTACCGTCGGTCGTTTGGGATCCGTTGACAGAGTTGAGCATATTCTTCAGAGATTTTTGTTCTATTATGTTGCTTGTCGATCCATTGACAGAGTTGAGCATATTCTTCAGAGATCTTTATTCTTCAGGGATCCGTTGACAGAGTTGAATATTATCGGACACACTTTTTATAGTCGTTTGGTAGTGAATTTGTATCCACCCGGCTATTTCTTATCTTTCTGACCGTTCGATTCTATTTGTTTGATTATTGGTAGAGCATTATTATTATTTGTCTCTATATTGGTTAACCGGTGCTGAGTGTTCCACCGAAGGGGTCGACGAACCTAGGTGTCACGACCCACTCCCGAATAATCGAACACGAGTCGGACACGCCCAGCCTTCGTCGTTATACACGATGAAGTGAGCTGTACCAATATCTAGGGAAACTACAAGTTCAGATAATAATGAATACAAACCACAGCATCTAATATCGAATCCCAGAATCAAAGTACAAGTCTAAGAGTTATTACAATTCCTGCAAATGAAAAATAAACTGATGTCTCTAATACAAAGTCCAAATAAAACTAAAAAGGAAGGTACTAGGCCTCCTCAGCCTCTAAGTCCAGAGCATCATCGGCTGGCTCATAGGTGCCTCTAGGCTCCTGTCCGTAATAAGTGTCCCAGATAGCCTCTAACTCACCTGCAACATATCCTAGTCAGGAGCGGAGCTAAGTATAACAAAGGAAATGAACATGAACATCATGGTATGAAAATGAATACAGGAAGAATATAAAGTACGAGAATGAGAACATGACATAAAACCTGTATATGAATACTGAAAAGTAAATACAGGAAACATGAAATGAAACCTGAACATAAAATACACAATGAACCTGACGTATGCAATATATCGAAATACATCCAGAGTGTGTGATCGGCTTGGGTAGATTCAGGGAACATGAAATGGTACGACTTCGGTCCCGCGTGCACGATGCGGGGCCTAAGCTATTCACATGAATAGTAACTCGGGTTTGATCCCACATCTGTAGTATTTCTCCTCCCAGACTCACATAAACTCAGGGAACAAGATACAAGACAATTTCGTTAAACATCGTGTCAACCAGGAGATACAAGCATGAATAAAAGACATGAAGTAATGGACAAGTCCGAGAAGTATACTTGTCTTGCTCAGGGTGATCGAGTGTGGGTAGTAAAGCTGGAAATCCTCCTATTATGTGATTTCAAGTTGGTTACTTCTAAGCACAATTTTATTTAAATAGTTAAAACTTAAAATATTTATTAATACTAAAAGTGTAACCAACAAAACTCATTAAACCTTATATTTTCTATTGTGACAGGTTAGCTAACTTACTCTCATAAACCAATAAACTATCACTAATTATACCATTATCATACATTACTTAAACCCACATTAGCCTCTACTGCCACAGGCCAAAACTTTATAGATTGCTCCTAGTGTTACAGTTACCATATCATTATATATAATTACAGCAGTTCACAAGACATCCAAATCAGATTTGAATTGAATTTCAGTATCTAAGAAGAATGAAGGTTGTATATGATGAGCCTCATGCTACAACTCAAGTTTTTGGGAACCCAGTTTAGAGTTGCAGGTAACAGTCCAAAAGATATCAGGTTATGGGACTGCTACCAAACAGAGTTCCATACTCTACTGCCACAGAAAAATCACAGGTTAGCCAAACTGTAGGTGCTCTCAGTAAACTTACACAGGCACAGCCTATCTAGTCTATAACCTGAGTGAACTAAAGGCTGATACAAATCAATCTAAATTCAGACTGATACAATCAGTCTCCATACATGACTGATACTAATAAGTCTCCAAAATACTGCACTTAATCAGCCTAGTCTAACTATCCTAACCATCTCCTTATATAATAAAAACCTTTCCAACCATCTTACATAAAGCAATCCTTAACCTATACTTTAAAATGGTTTATTGACCATAATTGGTTTTGAATCAGGTTGTACCCACAGTGCTCAGGATACATGAATCAATAGTAAGGCACACACAATCTCAGGTTGTAATAGTCCCTGATACCCATATGTGCTCACAGGAGGTTACCAAGCCTTAGCTTTTAGCCTCAACAACCATTATGTCGAACCACATCCCATCTAAAATCTAACCTAAACTAATTTACTCAAGCATTCCGTTGGGGAATGCTACAACATTCATTAATATTCAAAACAGAGTAAAGAATCTGACAAATGATGGAAAGATACAAGATATTTCAATCTAACCTAAAGATTTCACATATCAAACAGATCTGGAATTTTTACCCAACTTATTAGTGTCACCCCGACCTCTACTGTTGGCATACATCAGCAGTTTAAATATTTCCTACCGTTCCTCTTGACTTATGAATGTCCATTCATAACATAGCTTATAATACATGATGCTAATTGATCAATCATTCACATTTAGCTCAAAGTACACTAGTAATATGAAATTTATAGATTTCTAGGTTATAGCTTAAACTCAAACTAAGTATCCCGATACCTCTAATACTATTTTAGAGCAACTAACATCAATCGGCCGGTCCAAATTCACCACAACATCAACTAAAGAAGATTACCCAGACTGAATATTGAATGGATCAAAAGAAATTACCTTATCAGCAACTTCCTCCCAATAGATCAAGTCCAAGGTAAAGTGAGGACTAAACTTGCGTCGTGTCCTGTTCCAATCATTGAAACGAATTCAAAATGGTTTTGATAATACTCTAATATTTTGATAAGTGTCCAAATGTTTGTGGATCAAACATAAAACGGATACTTACGTATCCCAGTTCTCCCGTCTACTCCTTCAGACACAGATCTGATATCTTCGGATTTTTGATGATTTGCTCGTGATCTCCTTAATTAAAAGATCAACTATTGAATCACCAAGAACTAGAATCAAAGGAAATTACTACTCAGATTTAGAAAATGGAACTCAACTCACCAATGGTCGATGCTAGATTGGGACGATCATCCGAATGAATTCAGTCAACCATCTCCGATCTCGATCTACATTCCCAGAACAACAAAATTGAGGACAAAAATCTAAAAGCATATGAAGACAAATTTCAATCGAGTGAGAAACAATTTCCTCACCTCGTCTGATTGATTAAATTTCCCAACAACAATAATTCAGGAACTTGCGAGAAATCTTGAGAGGGGATCGACTGCTCTCAATTCAAAATCATGCACATTCAATTTCAGATCAAGAGAAATTAATAGGGGAAAAGACCGACCTCAAGAATTAAACCACTCAAATTCTTAACAACTCGAATCTTGATCGGCCAAGCTGTGAAGGAGTCGTCAGGAGAAAGGATCCATCGCCGTCGATGTCGCCGAAACTTTTTCCAAGGTGCTTCTGCAATTCCCGCCATTGATGTTCCGAGCTTGGAGAGATTTGAAATTTGGGAGAAAGAAGGATGTAATAGGAATGGAGATTTGTGGCCATTTAAATAGGCAGCTGGAAATTGAAAAAAGGAGGAAATAGGAGGGAAAATCAAAAAAAGTTTGTTACAGAGCCATGTGCTCTGCTGCCTGTACAGTTGGGGAAGAACTTGTGCTCTCCCATGTTAACTGCCTAGCCGTTGCTATAGACTAAAATAAATGGGCTTAGGTTAACCTAAGCAGCCCACTTCAATTGGGTTGAGAAGAGGCCCAACTAAAGGGCTGAGAAAGAAGAAGAAAAGTAAGCAAAACAATAATGAGTAAAGAAATAAAATCAAGAAAATGATTTAAAGAATTTATATGTAAAAATTTTGAGAGGTGGAGTTACACCAGGAAATTCTACGGAGGGTTGCTCCGGGTCTATGATTTGCAAACTAAAACTCTAAATGCAGGTACAATGTTTTTAATGTAACTGTTATTTATGTGAAATGCGTACTTCCTGCTTTTTTTTTTATAATTTATTTTGGAATTAGTGACGTTCAGCGACGTTTAGCGACGGTCAGCGACGCACACTTACGTCGCTAGAACGTCACAAATCTGAGAACCAAACGTCGCTAATCGTCGCAGATGCGTTGACGTGGCAAACTGTGCAGGTCAGCTAATCTAGTATCTAGACGTCGGTATTCAAGTATCGTAACGTCGCTAAACGTCGCTAAAATGATGATGTGGCAACCAAATAATTATCAGATATGGAGTCGGACAACGTTGCTAATCACTAATTTAACGTCGCTAAAATCTGAACAGACAGCGACAATCAGCAACGAATGGTTACGTCGCTAATTAGCAACGTTGTTGTCGGTAAAAATCGCTAATACTAGCGACGTAGTGCGTCACCGATCTACGTCGCTATGGCGACGAATAGCGATGTTTTCGCTAATAGCGACCATGAATAACGTGACATGTCCGAAATGTCGCTAAATACGTCGCCGTTTTCAGTTAACGACGTTTTGTGGCTGTTTAGCGACGTCGTTTGGCATCGCTAATATGAGATATTTTGGTAGTGTCTATTGTAATAAGAAGATACAGAATCTTTACATACTTCTCACCAATCCAAAACGGATCACAACAACTACTTGGATGGCGGGAAGGATTACAGACTCCCCAAGAACAAAAGACAACGAGAATAATTATCCGATCTTGTTTTCTTGAATGTTGCCATCAATATCCTCTCTCCCCCCTCCAAAAGTAGCAAACTTTGATCTCTCTCTGGTAGATTATATGATAACTTTAGTGTTTGCAAACACCTATATATAACACCCTAAAATTGTAGCAAATCTGGAATGTTGATGGGTCCAATGGTGTAGATAAAATATCCAAATCGAATTCGGCCCCGACATGATAGAATTTGGACCGAATACTGTATATCTAGAAAGAATAGTTTTGTTTGACTTTTCCAGAAATTTGTCCAAATTCTATCCGTATGTCGTTTGACCGAATTACGTCCGAATTTTGCTGGACCGAATTTTGACTGAATTATGTCTGAGCAGATTCTCAAACTGCATATTTCTTAACCATGTTTTTGACGCCTTCAATTTTTCGAGCTTCTCCAAAGCCTTCTTTGTACTCAGAAATGTTCCAAGCTGAAGGGACTGAATAAAAAATAAAAAAAAATACGTACCTGTTGAGCCAACATCCATTCCTCCCCTCCTCTGCTGGTGTGCTACACTGGACGTCCCTCGGTGATTGTTTGTCACTTCAGATTTTACCTTCTTCACTACTGAGTATACTGCTTCTGGAACTTCTTTCAGCATGGGCGATATCCATTGGATGAATATTTGTTACGAGAGAAGTAAACAAGATGGTTACACTCAAGTCCATGTTTCAGAAAGAAAAAAAACACTCAAGTCCATAAATAAGACATTCCACTGAATTAATATTTGTTTCAAGAGACAAAAATAAGAAAAGTAAAAAACTCAACTCTCTCTCTCTCTCTCACTCATCATACATAGAGATGTGCGTGCAAGATGACAAGGAAGAGCAAGAGAAGCAATCCAAAGATAATAGCATGAACCAAAATGGAGATCCAACTAGTCTTCATGTTCATGAAGTCGACCGGTCTGTGCCTCCCCGGCAGCTGGAATATCACTCCTGGGCTGAGGAAAGCAAAGAGCGCAGTGGCTACGATCGGACCGGCCCAATCCTTCATCCTTGCTTACCTATATATGTAAGTAGCAGCAAGTAATAGAGGAGTTGAATAAGCAAGTAAGCTTCTGACGAGAGTTTGAACAGAGCACTACATAAGAATATATGTAGACAAAGGAAATGGCTTGAATTGAGGAGAGGAGTATGTAGACCAAACCCTCATGTTTCTTCTCATGGGAATATGATAAAGTTAGGATTAGATAATCATGCCAAGGAGTCCACTTTTTAGCTTTTTAGTAGAATATATACTACGTTGGGTGTTGGGGAATAATATAGAACGTGGACTCCTGAAACTGTGGGTTCTGTATAGAGGCTGTTTGGATAGATGTAACTCTTTGAAAGTGTAAAAGTGGCACTTACTTCATGATGAGTTGCAGTTGAAAGTGTAAAAGTGGCACTTTCCAAAATGTGTTTGGATGTAGTACTTTTTTGTCTCCTGCAAGTGGAAAAAAAATGGGTTTGGTGTTTGGATGATTGTTGAAAGTGGAAAAAAAAAAATGAGTTCGGTTGTTTGGATGGTTGTTGAAAGTGGATATTGGGATTGTAGATATGATAACCCATAATTAAATTAATTATGGAATATTTTCAATATAAAATTTATCAAATAACTATTGATTATTTTAATTGATATTTTAAATTTTATAAAATAAAAGAAAATCACATAAATTAACCAAAAAAAATATTAAAAACAAATTAAATTAATTATCATAATTAATGAACAAAAAAAATTAATTACCATAAGTATCACAATTAAATTAAATTAATTATCATAATTTAATGAAAATATTTATTAAAGATCACTTCTTCTTTGTCCCTCTCCCTCTCCCTCTCTCAACCACTCTCTCTCTCTCTCTCCCTCCCTCCCTCTGCATATGAACACCCATCCTCCCTATCCACTCTGTAAGTTTTGAGGCCGAGCATGGCGGTGACGAAGTGCAGTTTTTTTTATTTTTTTTCCAAGCTTGCAACTGCCAGCATTTGAACCCACTTTCGGAGGAGTTACGCCCCTCGAATGGTGTAGGTGAGAAGGAGTGAAGAGAGGGAGACAACCCATTCTTCGAGGTGGGACACCTGCAGCGCAGCTGCAGCGTGCAACCAAACACAAAAACTCCAGCTTCCAACGTTCACTTTCAGCCAAACTCCTCAAAAGAATCCACTTTCTTCCCACCTACCACGAACCAAACAAGCCCATAGTGTAGATTTGACTAGTAAGTTGTTATACATATGCATACAAAAAAAAATAATATAAGGCTCTTAAGATAAGGTTTGTGAAAGTTTGTTTAAAGGAATTTGAACAACATGACTTCCTTCCAAAAAAAAAACCCTACAAAAATTTAATCTCATGTTGCAAATATTTCTTGATCGAGTTCTAATCTATCGATTATCGATATGGATATGCAAATGATATAAATATGGGAGACTTTTTACTTGTACAAGCTCTACGACCCTTTCACCATAATGAAAACCATTTGAGAGAGCTTCACAGTTTCTAATATATATATATATATATATATATATATATATATATATATATATATATATATATATATATATATATATATATATATAAAACAAGAGAGAGAGAGAGAGAGAGAAAGTTCACATGAACGAACATAAAAAAATAAAAATAAAATACCTTCCAATGTTGTTGAAAAACAGTTTAAATATTTGAACTAGCACGGGTAACTAGACCCTCGAAGATGCGCTTATTGTGTTCTTTCCAAATATGCCATATGGCCGCAGATAATCTAACGCGAGCTTCTATGAACCACTTTAGCCCTCGCCTTCTAGCTCCCCTAGTAAGCATTATCAGCTCCTCCAGTCCTCTGCTCACTCCAAGTAGCAGTCGTATTCGCCACCCTTGCTCCAATATGATCTTCTCCGCATACGCACATTCGAAGAACATGTGGCTAATAGACTCTAGGCTTATCTGACATAGAATTCATCTATGGCTCACAATCTGTACTCCAAACCGCGTAAGGCTGTCCAAGGTCAGAAGACAACCCATCCGAACCAAATACATGTAGAGTTGCATTTTTTGTGCGGCCCCCTTCACCAATATGAAGTCTGCCTCCTCCATTCGCGGTTGCTGCCTCCGGATAGTTGAATAAACTCGTATTTGTTCAAACATGTTGGCTGGAGATGAATCCTAAAATCATACGTAGGACTCCAGGCTTTCATCCACTTACAACTCCATGATTGCTTCTTCAGCCTGCCTCGCCCACCGATGAATGTCTGGGCACCATACTCTTTCGTGCGAAATACAACTAACCCTCTGCGTCTCCATAGCTTGGGGGCTTTCCATGGCACCACAGATGTCTAAAAGGCTAGTATGGCGAATCCATGGATCCAATCACATGTTGGTAAGCTGGCCATATTTGAACCTTCTCGAGATCTCCCTCTTCATAGCAGTTCTATTTTTCATAATAGTCTTGAAAGGCACTGAATCATTGTTGTTGACACGATGAGTACAAAAGTTTTTGCCCTTTAGAGACCTGTCCGAAATAAACTTCCATGTCAGTTTCATACCTGTAATGGTCTGAAGGGTCCGTAATGATTGCAATCCAACCCCTCCTTCCTACTTTGGCCAACACAAGTCCTTCTACCGAATAGCGTGAATGCTACCATGCCAAATGAAGTCGACAAAGATCTTCTCAATCCTCTTGATCTTTGTAAATGGCAACATAATTGCTTGCAGCCAATAAAGAACAAAGGCAGAGATAACCGATTGTACTAGCCCTATACACCCATCGAAAGTTAAACTTTATGCTTGTTATCCCTCGACCCATCGCTGAGTATACTAAAAAAGAGTCAATCTTTATCCCTCGTGTAATTGACAGATAGCGGAATCCCTAGATATTTTACTGGTAACTATCCCGTTTTCTACCTCCAACACGCTCGTCTACTCCTCCTTATCCGGGCAATGCATGTTGAAGTATGCCTTGCTTTTGTCTCTGTTCAAGTGTAGGGTCGTCTGGTCTACAAAGTCCTGTAACAGAGCTGCCAAGGAGCGAAGTCCATCAAAAGTCAGAATAAGAAATACCAGCAGGTCATTCGCATATATCAGGTGTGAGACATGCGGGTGAACCCACCTGTATAAAGCAACAATCTGCTTTCGATGAACTGCCAAATCCATGAGTATACAACAATCTGCTTTCGATGAACCACCAAATCCATGAGATACGTGAAGTACTCCATCACCAAAGGGAAGAGATAAGGGGATAGAGGAGCGCCTGTCCAAGCCCACGGTTGCTTTGTATAAACCCATACGGCTGGCCTTTGATCAGAACAGATCTAAAACATGTTGAGCTCGACATCTGCTTAGTACGAGTTAATGAGTGCTCGATCAATACGAGATATTGGCTATGCGCACCTTCTTGCATGTTGCACCAAGTAAAGGCTCTACCGGAGAACTGAAGGGGGACAAATGGGCTTCAAAGATGAAGTTGGCGAAGTCGTTCATCGCTGACATGGGAGGCGGCTGGTCTCCCGACTTTTCCTTCCGGTAAGTATTAGTATTGAAATCTCCAACACAGAGCCACGGGGGGTTGATATGACTGTGGTGAAGGTCAATCAAAGATTCTTAGAGTTGTTTGTGTTCAGCAATGTCGCAGCTCCCGTGAACAGCGGATAAGAGAGATCGAGTCTCAAGAACGGGATGTTCTACCCAACAAGACAGCGCCTGCCTCGAATCTTCAATAATGTCGTACCTCATGTCCGCATCAAAGAGGATCCAGATGTCATGGTAGCCAGCGATGGCAGAAGAAAAACCCAACTGCAGTTGGATGTGCTTGAGTTTCTTTTGTAGAAGTTTGGGTTCAATGATAACCAAGATGTCGATTCTGTGGGTTTTATTGAGGCTTCTAATTGTTCTCATAGTAGGTTTATTGGCGAGTCCCCGGACATTCCAAGTTAAAATGTTAAGCATTGGATTGCTGAGGGAGGGGATGGTGGAGACTTTAGCGGCAGATCTAGTGATCATGGGCGTAACCTCTTTGGAGGGTCGATTATAGTGTTTTCTTTTATTGGAGCTTATGGGGTCACACTCCTCTAGCGCTTTGTCGGTGCCATGGTCTTCATCAATCAAGGAATCTGCTGTTGGGTGAAGGTATACCTCTCCTTCTATCTCCGCTAAGGCGCCAAATAAGTTACTAGGAGTGGCAAAATCGACGTCTAACGCTTGCTGCAGTCTGGCCACCAATTCTTGGCCGATGTTGGATAGCATACCAGCGTTGATGTCGGCTATAGTGTATGGATCTTGGAGGGCTTCCAGATCGGTTGAGTGGATGACAATGTCTCTCCCCGATGAGGCTAGGGCTTCTGTGATCGGGTGGGTTTGGACTAAGCATCGATCAACGTTTGGAGGAGGGAAGAGGTGCTTGTTTCGTTCCCGAATAGAAGTCTGCTCTGTCGATGTCTCCGGTTGAGCGATAGCCTCCATGACAGGTGCTCTGCGGGAGTCAGAGGAATCTGCTTAAGTATTTGCCTTATGAATGTCGTCATTATGTTCCATCGTCAGAATATCAAATTTATTTGAAAGATTAATTTTTGGGGTAATTCTTTTGGTGGGTATCTGGGTTTGTCCTTGGCCATTAGACTTTCCAGCACTAGCATCAAACCGCATATGGGAGTTTGGTAATGGGAGGAGAGGGGTGTTTTGGTTATGCCTTCTCGAGTGAGTAGGGTCATCCTTGCGAATCAATTTCTTTTTCAGCTCTGGGTGCGCTCTGTGGCATAGCTCAGTGGTGTGGCCTCTCATATGGCAGTGTTTGTAGAAGATAATATTATTGTCATAAATAATTTGTTGAATATGCATCTTGCTCCCTAGAGAGATCTAAATAGTATTGGGAAGCTCATTGGAGAGGTCGAGCTCCATGCAAATTCTGGCATAATTAGCTTTGGTGAGGTTGCGAGTTTCTTCGACCATAGCTATGAAAGTGCCAAAAGAATTGGCAATCCTCTTCATCGCCACTGGGACGAAGCATATAAGCGGTAGGTTAGGCAGAGTAACCTAAACTGAAACGATCGCCGAGTCTTCCTTCGTATTTTAATTTGGAGACCACTTACTTATTTTCATGATATATATATATATATATATATATATATATATATATATATATATATATATATATATATATACCAATGATAGTAATAATGTTAGTGTGGTTATTAATGTCAGTTATATATATATTTATAGGAGTTCGTAAGACCGTGCCAGCGGAGGTTGAAACCGGATCGATACTTTATTCCTTTGCTGCAAATTCAGGCAAGA
Source organism: Iris pallida (assembly GCA_029216955.1). Lineage (NCBI taxonomy): Eukaryota > Viridiplantae > Streptophyta > Magnoliopsida > Asparagales > Iridaceae > Iris > Iris pallida. The sequence continues at coordinate 70,826 of JANAVB010011806.1, forward strand.
TATCTTGCTACCTCTCTTATTTTATTTAAAAACATTGTTTGTTGTTGTGCATAGAAATAGATGTGTTAGAGGTGTGCGTCCAAGTATGACTTGGGTGCTATCAATGGTTTTATCGATATGATAATGCATGTGTGACTTAGAAGTTAGTAGACTATCACGAATGGCAATGAAGTTATTTTCTATGACTTCTATGACTGGACACATCCTATGACACGGCACTTTGAGTGAGTTTACATTGTGTTCGCATGAGCCCATGTATTTGGCTAGCTGCCAATACGGGCGGGTCGTGTGAAGGTTTATATATTGATTAGAATGAGTCTAGATAGAGACTTACATTATGATGTGGAATAACAGAGTCATAGATGTGATTCGAGCAGGACACAGAAGGGGAAGACTATTAGTTGGCGAATGGGATAGACACTTGCATATCAGCCTAAGTTTGCCATGTTATAGGCTATACTAGTAGATATATCCAGCATCGGCCATGGACTAGTAACTAGTACGGTCAGAAAAGTATGCTAGTATATGTTCCAACATTAGTTGACTCTAATGCTAATCCCTTACCTACCTATACGGCCTAAAGTCATATTTGACATGCATTCACGTAGATGGATAGTTTACCCACTTTATTTTATGTATTTATTTTAGTTCATATTGCAGCTTTCTATTTTGTATCTTGTTATGTCCCCTAAGGACATAGTTATTTTCCAGATCCAGACGAGTATCTTTATCCTACAGTTTACGGACCAGGTATCGAGCTCGAATATCTTTCAGAGGATATAGAGGTTGGGCGAGAGGAGTTTCCCTGATCCAAGGGTTGATAGATGATTAGAGTCATGGACATTTTATCTAGCTAGCTATGTCCTGACTATTTTCTTATTTCAGTATTTTACCATTCCAGCATTGTACTTTGTTTCAGTAGATATTTCCATTAGACTTGATTATCTTAGATAGATTTTGTATTTGATTATTTCAGACTTATATTCTATTTCAATCAAAAATTTATTATATTCTTCTGTGTTGTTGTTGTTGTTCTGTAGATGAGATTATAGTATTGTTATTATCGAGATATTAGTTCACATGTGACTGTTATATTATAGATATAGGATTCGGCGTATTACGATTAGGATAAGTCCATTAAATTGGGAATACTTATTCTAACCATATAGCTGGCATGCTCATGTCTTGGGTTTCGATATATTTTGGAACTGGGGCGTGACAAGTTCTTTGCCCGAGAGGATGGTTTTTACTACGTCAGGTTTGGAGTGCGTGAGGACATGGATCGTATACTTCGGAGGGCACTTGGACTTTTGATGGACGGCTCATCATTATGAATGAGTGGACCCAGAACATTATTGGTAAACAAGAGGTACTTCACTCGGTCCGTATTTGGGTAAGATTCTTTAACTCCCCTTTCTTTATTGGAGCGTCCCATTGATGACGAGACTCGCGAGCCTGATTGGGAGTCCTATTATATCGTATGATGTGTCCACACATAGAACGTAGATGGAGTTTGCGTAGGTTTTTGTTGAGATCAAGGCTGGCAAAGAACTTCTTTCCTCGTTGGAAAATGAGACCTTTTCGGAAGAATTGTTCTATCAGAAGCTTGAGTACGAGTGGGAACTCCCGGTGCGTCACCATTGCAAGTGCTTTGGACACCCCCCACCCAACACAGGATTGTAAGATGGTGGCGGGAGAGACTCCAGGTAGTGTAGACGAAGGAGTTAGGCAGGTGGTCCAGGCAGATGGTCTCGCTTCAAATGTACCCACTCCAAATGGCAAACCTGATATACAGGAAGGGAGAGGGAATGAGTGGAATGATGCTTGAGATTGATAATGGATTGGACCAGTACAGTGGCGATATTGTTGCTTACCCAAGGAGGGAAGGACATACGGACATGCCAGAGGCAGAGGCTATTAATGTCTGTACAATTGGATTGATGGTGGTGTAGACAGGTTACACAGCATAAGGGGAAGACTAGTGGGATAGGTGGATCCGGCTCCAAGGAGAGGGGTCGCTCGTCTACAGGGAGAGAAAAGATAGCCAAGGAAATTCCCGGAGGACGGAGTCCATTTGAGTCTAGTCGAAAATGGCGTGCAATACCAACGATGGAGGATAGTAGTATTGTGACGTCCGGACAATAAGGTGGAATAGAGTTAATTTGCGTTGATAACCTAGAGTGGTTAAACATGTGTTGGAGTTTGGTCTATTTCAAAGAGAATTTTAGTCCCACATCGGCTAAACCAAAGGAGTTGTATCTCTATATAATAGCATTAATGTTTTAGAGATGCACATGTGGTGTGGAGGTGCACATGGGTGTGCCATGTGGGGTTATTTTTCTAATGGGAAAAAGGCTAAATCAACAATAAAAGCATTTATGCTTTTTGCTCTTGGGAAATTCATTTCCATGGGAGCTAAGCCCTTAGGGGCTTAGCGACTCGGACTCGGGCTCATGGGCTCATGAGGCGTAATGTGGCATTTTGTTGGCGCACTTTGCACTTAGCACGTCAGGCGCCGTACCTGCATTGCTTTTTGCACGAGAGATCGTGTCCATTCGAGGAGTCAGAAGAGCAGTAGTGTTCCAAGTTCTCCAACGAACTTGCTGGTTCCTGGAAGCTGTTCGTGTAGGGCGAATAAAGCTTTGAGCAACGGTGATCATTCACCCCAGCAAGCGTTCTTCCATCTTTCGCCAGTCACCTTCTTCGTTGCTGCCAGTAACTCTGATTGTATCTTCTTTTTAGAAGTACTACGATCTGATTACTGTGATTACGAAATTTTTTGAGATTCTCATAATATCATAACGATATCTTTTTAGATCTTCGTTATCCTTGCGCAACCTTCCTAGAAGTGTTGCGTTGGAACATTGTTTTTATAATTGTTTCATATTCTCAGTTTTCCATCGAAAAATTGTGCCCCGGCAATAACAATCTCAAAGCTTTATTGCTATGATGGAAAACATTAATGCTTCACTCCTAAGCACTGACTTCTGTAAGTTAGAGAAGTTTGATGGAGAGCATTATCAAGTCTGGAAGAGGAAGGTTTATCTCACTCTTCAACTCAGAGACGTTGATCACGTGCTGCTTGAAGAGGAACCTACTGTTCCAGATACTGGGTCTGCTGCCGCAATCTCTGCGGCTACTAAACTTCAGGCCAAGTGGAGAAGAGAAAATAGCATTTGCAGGCTGCTTATCCTGAATGCTATGGAGGATTCCCTTGCAGAATCCTATTCTAAGAAGAATATCGCTAGAGACATATGGGAGTCTCTAGAAAAACTCTACGAAGAAGACAAGAACCGCAGTAAAATATTTGTGGTTGAAAAATATCACAAGTGGTTCTTTGAGGACGGAAAGTCTATGCTGCCGCAGGTGAAGGAGTTCCTGAAACTGCGACAGAAGCTGGAAGACGAGGCGACGCCCCTCCCCGATAAGTTTGTTGTTGGAGGGATTATCTCAAAGCTCCCCGCTGGGTGGAGCAAGTTCTATGCAAACATGTATAGGAAGAAGCTGGAGATCATCCTTGAAGATCTCCTATAGAAAATCTATGTTGAGGACCATATGCGGGCTCAACTGAAGGTGGACACACTGTCCAAGCAATTGGCTAACGCCAATCTGGTTCAGACCAAGGAACCAAAGGGAAAGCAGGCGGCTTTCCACAGCAAGAAGAAGAACCCTGACAATCTAAAAGTCAAGGGAACTTCTATCAAGAAAAAGAAGCCAAAGTCTGAAATGCCTTGCTTCAAGTGTGGCAAGAAGGGCCACTTTAAGAATGAGTGCAAAGTAAAGACCAAACAATCAGAGCAAGGAGAGCCTAGTAAGGTATCTATGATCACTGACGTAGTTGCTATGATTGCACAGGTTGATGCAGTAAGGACTTACTCTGACTGGTGGGTAGACACTGGAGCCTCCTGCCATGTCTGCTCCAGTAAGGAGTGGTTCACCACCTATACACCTACTTCTGAAGTGGTTATGATGGTGAACCAGGCACAAGTTGAAGTGCTCGGGATCGGGACGGTGGTGTTGAAGCTGACTTCGGAGAAGTCTCTGACGCTTCAAGGCGTGAAGTATGTACCTGCTATCGCCAAGAACCTGATCTCAGAAGGCCTACTCTGCAAAGCAGGCCTCAGGATGGACATCAATGCTGGCCAGATGGTGATGTCTATCAAAGGAACATATTTCGGAAAAGCTTTTTATACCGAAGGAATGTTCAAAATTCAGCTTGTAAATCAGTCCAATGTAATTAATGTAATTAATGAAGTCACTCATTCTGCTTATACTCTTGAGTTGTGGCATAATAGGCTAGGACATGATCATTGTAAACGAATAAACAGAATGTCTAGTCTAGGACTTATCTCCAAGTGTGGGGGTAAGGTAGAGAAATGTGAAGTTTGTGCTCAAACAAAGATCACAAGGAAACCCTTTCCTCGGGTTAATCGAAGTACAGATCTTCTGGAGTTGGTACACTCCGATATCTGTGACTTCAAACAGTTCTCTATAAAGGCCGGGATGAAGTATTTCATAACCTTCATCGATGACTTCTCAAAGTATGCGTTCGTCTACTTGCTGAAGGCTAAAGATGAAGCATTCGAAAAGTTCAAGGAGTTCAGAGTCGAAGCTGAGCGGCAGACTGGACAACAACTCAAAAGGATAAGAAGTGATCGAGGTGGAGAGTACAGGTCTCATGAATTTGCATCGTTCTGCAAAAAAATCGAATTGTCAATGAGACTACGGCACCGTACTCTCCTTAATCAAACGGAGTAGCTGAGAGGAAGAACAGAACGTTGACAGAAATGATAAATTCAATGTTGTTGACTGCTGGTCTTCCTATGTGTTACTGGGAGAAGCTGCACTGACGGCCACTTTTATTCTGAATAGGGTGCCTCATGCAACTTCTGACATTACTCCTCATGAACTCTGGTTCAAAGTCAGACCTAACTTGAATGTCATTCGAGTGTGGGGGTGTCTGGCATATGTCAAGCTTCCAGATCTGAAGATTCAGAAGCTTGGGACAAGGACTACTAAGACGATCTTCTTGGGGTATGCCGAGAAGAGTGATGCTCGGAGATTTCTTGATATAGAGTCAAATCATATCATTGAATCTCGCGACGCATAATATTTTGAAGACAAATTTGCACGGCACAAGAATATTGTTCTTGCGAATATTCCGGAGAACAATGAGGGTGCATAAGAAATTGAAGTCTTCAATGAAGATGTGGTCCAAGAAGATGTTGTTGTTGAAACAACGGTTGAACCAGAATAAGCTGAGCCGTCAGCTAAGCGTATGAGGAGGCCGAAGGACTTCGAAAGTGACTTTGTCACCTATCATGTGGAAGCAGATCCGCTTACCTATGATGAGGCGATGAAGACCAGAGACGCAGTTTTTTGGAAGGAGGCGATTGACAATGAGATTGATTCCATCACCTCAAATAACACTTGGGTGTTGGTTGATCTTCCTGAAGGAGCGAAATCCATCGGATGCAAATGGATCTTCAAGAAGAAGATGAAAGCAGACGGAACTATTGACAAGTTCAAGGCTAGGTTGGTAGCCAAGGGGTTTTCTCAGAAGCAGGGGATTGACTATTTTGACACGTATGCTCCAGTAGCCCGGATGACCACCATCAGAATGTTGATTGCTCTCGCAGCAATACATAAGATGGTGATACATCAGATGGATGTGAATATGGCTTTCCTAAATGGTGAGCTGACCGAAGAGATTTACATACAACAGCCAGAGGGATTTGTCATCAGGGGTCTTGAAGACAAAGTCTGCAAGTTGGTGAAATCTTTGTACGGTCTTAAACAGGCTCCCAAGATGTGGCATGAGAAATTTGACAAAGTTATAATGTCAAATGGCTACATGGTCAGCGATACGGACAAGTGTGTTTACACGAAGTTTGCTGATGGAAGAGGTGTGATCGTTTGTCTGTACGTGGACGACATGCTTATCCTAGGTACGGATATTAGATGTGTCACGGAGACAAAGAAATTTATCTCAAGCAAGTTCAGTATGAAGGACTTGGGGAAGCTGATGTGATCTTAGGGATCAAGATCATCCGGACAGACACTGGAATAGCACTGTCACAGTCTCATTATATTGAGAAAATGATCACTCGTTATGGGTATCGGGATCTTCCAGGGATCGATACGCCGTACAGGTGTGATCTGAAGCAGAAGCCTAATTCAGGGAAGAGCGTCAGGCAGCTGGAGTATGCAAGCGTAATGGGAAGTTTGATGTATGCTACTACTGCCACAAGGCCTGACATAGCTTTCGCCGTGGGAATGCTGAGTCGTTTCACGAGCAACCCAGGTGCTGAATACTAGAAAGCTGTGAAACAGGTTATGAGATATCTCAAGAAGACTCAGACATATGCATTGTACTACAGCGGAGATCCGCAGGTAGTGGAAGGCTTCAGTGATGCCAGCTGGTGCTCAGAGGTGGAAAGCGAGAGATCCACAGGTGGATTCATTTTCACAATAGGTGGAGCTGCTATATCGTGAAAGTCGAAGAAGCAGACTATGCTCTCACGGTCATCCATGGAATCTGAGTTCTTTGCGCTTGATACCGCAGCCGAGGAAGCAGAATGGCTTCGGAAGCTCATGTATGATCTTCCAGTGGTCGGGGCACAAATACCGGCGATACCGATATACTGCGACAACCAGGCGACTGCGGCGGTGGCATCAAATGACCTCTTCAACGGGAAGAAGAGGACTGTGCGGTTGAAGCACAGGGCAGTACACGAACTTATCAAGAGAGGTGTTATTGCAGTTATTGATGTTCGGAGTCAGGAGAACCTGTCGGATCCGTTCACCAAGGGCCTCAAGCGCCAGTTGGTCGATAACACAGCTTGTAAAATGGGCTTAAAGGCATTCTGATATTGTATTATTGTATTCCTACCATAAAGTTTTATGCTATTAGTTCAAAGATTTATCTACTAGGCATCTAGCTTTTGGTTCAAGGGAGGACCACTAATCGGAAGAATATCAGGAACGGTGGGTACATGTTCTAATGGGCATGGAGAGGTTACGGACCTATAACCACTGTTGTATACTCTTGTTTTCTGTGGAAAACGGTTCCTGTGGGAAGGTTGGCTTAATTGCCTTAATGAGTTCTCAGGCAGAGTGAATGTCTGGTGTGCTTTACAAGAGGCACGGTAGAGCAGCACTACAAGGAGTGAAACTCCATAATACGGTGGGGTGACTCCACAATGAGGTTCCTATATGTGGGGTACTGTCCTGTAATAGGATAAAGCCTCGGCTTTGCAGGCCAAGTCACAGCGGCGTAGCACCGCAAATAGGCAATTAGCCTAATGCTGTATGATAAAAATAAAGAGGGGTGTAGTCAGCACTACAAAAAGGAGGAGTTCCTCATGTTACAGTGGCACGACACCACCATGAGGTACCCTGTTAGGGATAAAGCCTTGTCCTTGCAAGCTATGTCGTTGCGGCGTAACACCGCAAGGGAGCCTAAGGCTTCATGCTGGGTAGTTTGGCACTACAAAGAGGCGGTTGCCTCATGCTACAGTAGTATGACACTACGATGAGGTTCCCGGTACGGGGTAAGGCCTCGGCTTTAAGCCATGTCATAGCGGCGTAGCACCGCAAGGGAAGCGCAAAGCGCTTCATGCCATATCTCTTTATAATGAACTCACCTATAGTGTATGGACAAAGAGATATTAGGCCGTCTCTTGAGGGTAAACTTGTAGACGCCTAAAATTATACACTGAAACCAGGCTGGCACAGGGCCTTTAATGTGTAGCCAGAAGCACACGTAACTACATTATGCGAGTGGAAAGAATTTTAGCTATGATGCAGAATTCAAGGCTTAGTCCATTCTTGTATTATAGTCTGTTGTTTGACCCACACGGGAAGATTCAAGTCGTAAGCGACATCTCTCCTAATGCATGATGGATAGTTACTGTAGGAACACCTATACCCATATATATAGAGATATGTGGGGGATTGTTGGAGTTTGGTCTATTTCAAAGAGAATTTTAGTCCCACATCGGCTAGACCAAAGGAGTTGTATCTCTATATAATAGCATTAATGTTCTAGAGATGCTCATGTGGTGTGGAGGTGCACATGGGTGTGTCATGTGGGATTATTTTTCTAATGGGAAAAAGGCTAAATCAACAATAAAAGCATTCATGCTTTTTGCTCTTGGGAAATTCATTTCCATGGGAGCTAAGCCCCGTAGGGGCTTAGCGACTCGGACTCGGACTCGGGCTCATGGGCTCATGAGGCGTAATGTGGCATTTTGTTGGCGCACTTTGTACTTAGCACGTCAGCATCGTCGCTAGGTGCATAGTGCGCTTTAGTTGCGCTCGTTGTGCAAGCCCAGGTGCGTAAGCCCAGTTGTGCTGCCCAGGTGCGCGCCCAGGTTGCGCTCAGGTTGCGCTTGGGTGCGCTTGGGTGCACTGGGTTACGCAGGGTTGCGCTGGGTTGTGCTGGGTTACGCAGTGTGCACAGTACGCGCAGTGCGTGCAGTACGCGCAGTGTGCACAATTCAGTGCGCGCTCTGTCGCGCAAAGTGCAAGGAGCGCTGGGTGTGCGCAGTTGGCAGCAGAACGTGCGTTAGCATGTTCTGGGCGGTTGCTACATGTTCGGGGTGGTTATTACCACGTCCCTAACTTTGTGACAACCGTCCAGTTGCTGCATGGCCTATATAAGGCATCCTCTCTCTCAAGGCTGATTACAGAATAGAAAGAGAAGCCAACATAAAGTTTACAAAGTGTTCTTTAGCACAAGTAAACAGAGATTTTCAGACGTGTTCTTTAACACAGTTTTAATCTGCAGCCTTCGAGAGAGAGAGGAAAGGCGCCGCACCAGCGTTGCTTTTTGCACGAAAGATCGTGTCCATCCGAGGAGTCAGAAGAGCAGTAGTGTTCCAAGTTCTCCGACGAACTTGCTGGTTCCTGGAAGCTGTTCGTGTAGGGCGAATAAAGCTTTGAGCAACGGTGATCATTCACCCCAACAAGCGTTCTTCCATCTTTCGCCAGTCACCTTCTTCGTTGCTGCCAGTAACTCTGATTGTATCTTCTTTTTAGAAGTACTACGATCTGATTGCTGTGATTACGAAATGTTTTTAGATTCTCGTAATATCATAACGATATCTTTTTAGATCTTCGTTATCCTTGTGCAACCTTCCTAGAAGTGTTGCGTTGGAACATTGTGTTTGCAATTGTTTCATATTCTCAGTTTTCCATCGAAAAATTGTGCCCCGGCAATAACAACATGTTGAGGGACAACACTGTCCATGAGATTTTCGAGGTTGAAATGAATGTGCCTGCCATTACTTATTCTGGAGGTCGGCCGCTTATGTCTACGAGAGGAGATAGAACTAGCCCAGCGGATGAAATGCGCTTGGCTTTAGGAGGGGGGCCAGTGCACCAAATTCTTCTACGATGTGGTCCGGATGAGACAACATCGCAACCATATCTACAAAGTGATAGGCCCGGACGACAAGGCAGCTATTTCACCAAGTGAGCTTCAAGCAGAGGCAATCAGGTATTAAACTGGCTTATATAGTCAAAATAATTACAGTGTTATATTCCCTCCAATTGTGTGCAAAAAATTGATTACTGGTGCTGGTAATTGTGATCTGTTGGCTCCAGTTGGATTCTGTAGTGCTGAATGTGGACTCTAATAATGCTCCGGGACCGGATTGTTTTGGTAGCAAGTTCTATAAGGTCCATTAGACGCTTCTTAAGGAGCATGTATTGGAAGTGGTACAGGACTTTTTCAAACATGGTCGATTGCTAGGGGAGCTGAATCATACATTCCTGACTCTTATTCCAAAGAAGTAGGGCGCTACTGCACTGTCTGACATCCGTCTAATTGCTTGTTGCAACTATTTATATAAAATGTTTACTCACCTTATGTGGTCGTAGGATGAAGTGTATTATGCAAGAATTGGTCTCATATAATCAAGCTGCATTCATTAAAGGAAGATCTATGGCATACAACATTTTTTTTGCCCACGAGATGATTAGAGGCTTTAGTAAGGTTGTGTAACCTCCGCTAACCGAATTCTTGAGTTTTTTTGTTTTTGTAATTTTGTATTTTCTGAATTTTTCTAAGTCTTGAAATCGAGAATTTCAATATGAAGTGTATTTTTCGATCCTAAAATGCTATCGATATATTATTGGGACTTTAGTTTGAGAAAAACTATATTTTATCCTAAATAACTTCATGTCCATTTTCTAGATTTCTCATAAGTTATATTACTTTTAAATATAGAAAGAGATTTGTCAAATTTGATTGTAAATAAAATTACATTTATAACTTTTTTTATTCCTGTATTTGATATTAAATTATGAGTTACATATTTTTCTTCGTGTTCGGCGAAGACCAATTCAATTCTATTATTTTGCCTACCAAGTTAGGACTTGGATTGTGAGCTACAGCCTTGGATAGTTAGTAGCCAAATTGTAATTAGCAAGTGATAATTAGTAAACAAATTGTTAGTGCTTAGTGTCAGGATAGTTGTTAGTAATTTCCAATAATTTTCCTACTTCTATTATAATTATAATTTTTCTATTAGGGTTCCAACTCTATCCTATATATATTGGGGACTCCCCAATATTACACATAGAAAAATCATAAAATTCCTATAGACTCTCCTAGCCGCCACCCCTACTGTGCAACAGCTTCCTGTCTCCTCCCGACCTCCTCCTCCTGGCCATCCCATTCGGCCACCACCATCACAGCAGCTACCACCCCTGCTTCGACCGCTCGACTCCTCCACACAACCGCCACCACGGCCACCATCATCGTTCATCCTCACAACCACCACCCTCTTCCACTGTCACCATCCCAAACCAAGCAGAACTCCTCCCGGATCTAGACCCGACCACCTTGTCTCCGCCATGCACCACCGTGGTGCCCCACCACCATCACCATTCCCATACCGTCATATCCAAAACCACCACCACATAAACTAAAACTACCATACAAGAGAAAGAGGAAGAGGCCACTCACCCACCTTGCCATTTCTCCTCCCTTTGTCGTACCAATCGCGTGTACTACCATCTGGCCTTGCTTGGACGTGACCCTCTGCCTAGATCTCCTCCAGCCTACCGCAGCCTCCAGATCCCCTAGTGCACCCCTCTATCTCTGTCCCGTGGCAGCACAGCGTTGCCAACTGTCACGACCCGCACCCTGAGGAAGGGCACGAGAATGTGGTTATGTCCAGCCTACGTCGCAGAATCGACGGTAAAATGCTGTATAGGTCGTCTATAAATACTACAACTAGACAATTATAAGGGTACCTGTCATCTCCGCACGGAGGTATAATATGGCATAACTCAATCACAAGAAAATCTAAGGAAGATTGCACGAATTATGAAAGATAAGATAGAAGAAAATAACTGGAAATATATACAAGATCCCAACACAAGTTAGAGTTCAAAACATAACACAAGATCCCAGAATAATAAATATGCTACAAGTCTCAAGTACTAGCTGGATAGCAGTCCAGTCAAGCCTAACTAACTAGTCTAATCAGGGGGTAGTCCTCTACTGAGCCAGATGCTCCTCAGGATCCTGAGTGCCATCTTCATATGCCCCATAGAAAGTAGGGCAGTCACCATTATCATCTGTAATATTTGTCAACACATCCAGTCAAGATTGGAACGAGCATATTATCTAACAGTTCAAAATAATTGACAAGCGCTATGAGTCATGAAATAATAATAAAATTCTTGATGATCAAGTTGCAGAGGTAATGTATGATGAAAAGAAAAGTGTACAAGATCATATGAGAAACAGGCAGATATATAAAAAATGAATAAACCTGTCATGCAAGATATGTTGTAAACAACTCAGAAAAACTATGTTAGGACCAGTGATTTGAAATACCAAGTTTGACATGTGAACGCTAAAAAGGGATATCCAGCAACCATACACGTACGTGTGTGGCTGCTGTTTTTCATGAAAGACCAATGGGATAGAAAGGGGTATGTTCACATGTCTCCCAGGTATTTCCCCGCCCGACTTGTACACATGGAATCCAGGTTCTTTGACACATTTCATTAGTCACGATGGATGCATTAGTCATGATTACATTATTCAAGATAGACATGAAACTACGTATCTCGAATCAAGGAATCCATAAAATACCAATCCGTGAGTCCATCGTGTCAGAATCAAGATACAACACTAATATAACATGCATCACAGGATATATCAATATAATAAAACTATCAGAGAATGTAATCGCTTGTCGTCCTGAGCAATGTGAAATGAGCCTCAAAGTGGAGTCACAAAGCCTATAGATGAGATACATGAGTTAAATGGGTGTTAGATAGTGTTAAACATAGTTTTCTAGTGAGTGATATGAAATCTAGGTCAAAACTAGGTCAATTGTTGACTCACAGTTGACTTTTGGTCAACTGGTCAATCCTGGTCAAACCTTAGTCAAATCTAGGTCATTCTAGGTCAAGTTAACCTATATCAAGTCATAACTACCTAAAATACCCTAACCTAGATATTCACATGCCTAATATTACCCTATATTAGTTTATACATATGTATATAGGATACACCAATCTATCCTAGGTAATATACTATTCTAGTCCTTAGGTAATACTCTATTCCTTAGACTTAGGCTAACTCCCTTACTATGCTAATAGGTAAACTCCTATACCTTAGAGTAGGTAATATCTTACCTACTAAACCTCTATTTTAAGTAAACCTTAGTCATAAACCCTCTAGCCAATTTACCTTTCCATTTGATAATATCCTACTTAGTTAGATAGGCAATTTCTTAATACCTTCCACATAGATAACACGTTACCTATACTTGCTAGGTAAACCATTACCTAGACTATCTAGAGTAGCTAGGTAAATCCCTGATACCTACTTGGTTGGACCCTTAAAACTCCTAACCTATCTAAACACAGGGCTATACGACCCCTAACAATTGCCTCCCATATGGCCAACATAGGCCATTCAAGCCCAATCAAGGAGGAGATCCCATGTACCACTGCTGCTACCCTACTGCTACTGGCCTGCTACTCCTAATGCAACTGCTGCATGCTGCCCTGCTATAGCTTAGGCTCAAGTATAAGCCACAAGCTTAAAGCTGAAACCAACCTCCCATATATACACTAACACCCAAATCTGAAAATATCCCCTTAGATTAACCCCCAAATTAAGATACTAACAGTCAAGGTCCTAATTTCTGATAACCATTTGTCTACACCCCATGGCCTAGTGTCATGAGCCAAACCCCATGATACTTAGCCCTCAGATTTTCCCAATTTCTGATGTCTCTCCCTGCTACCCAAAGACAACAACCAAAAATACTAGATACTCCCAATAACTGATACCCACATATGTCTACCTGAACATGAGACACAACTAATCCTAAAACAGAGAAGTAATCCCCTACTCCTTTATAAACCCAATCGAAGATGTATTGCACTCATATATGAAACACACTCACACTCTAAACTCCTCACCTAGTTCACTCCTGTCTCTTCCATGCCAGGTCAGGGCCTCACATTGCCTGCATGCTGCAATGCCAAGCATGCCCTGCTGCTGCAGCATGCTGCTGCTAATGCCATGGCTGCTGCTAAGGCAATGCCAAGCCAATCCGGGCCAAACCATCCTGCCCTATAAATCTCAGATACAAACCAATTTCCAAAGGGTACACCAACCCATGTCCAATTTCCCTTCCATTCACTCAACCCACAACCTAATATACTAACTGATATCCAACAAACTCTGATACAACATCTCTATTTCTCTGATACACTAGCAACCCCAAGCCCAAGAGCCAAATCCCTTGCTACCTGTGTTCTGCACTAAACCTAGATACTAACATTATACTGATACACGACGCTAGCACCTAGTCTAGGACTCTCACTTGATACACTAGACATTGACTCTCTCTCACACTAAAAATCTGAAACATGGACAAGCTCCCTATTACCTGAACAGTGGATAATCCTCCATACTCGAGCCCTCTACATGCTGTTACAGCATCTGTGACTAGTACAAGTCCAAATTAGGACTGTAACCTTATCTTCTTATTTCCTTAAACCTCTTCGCTATTCGCTCAATGATACAAACTAACTCAACTGTCACATGAGCCTAAAACTAGACTCGGGCATTCACACACACACATTAAAATTTTTATACTAAATCTAACCTCTAAACTGACCTCCTAACTCTCAAATCCCCATGTCAAATATACTCAAGGCCTGGGACTGAACCTAATGGGCTGTTGCTACCGCCACACAAGGTATTGCCTTGCCAAATGGCCAATGGCCTAATGCCCCTGCTATCGAGCACTACAGTGCAGTGCATTAGGCACTCCCTGTGCAACTAGCTTGGGCATCCCTGTGACTGGAAGCGCCCTGCCTGCCATGCCCCTACTTGCTTCCACTGAGACACACATGACACTCTCACACTCTCTACTTGGACACCAACTCACCATTCTCTGATACATGAACAGTGATACTAGGATCACAGCCTAATGCCAATGATCAAGTGCCTGACTCCCAAATAAGCTACACACTACCTCCTAACTGATGTCACTTACTTATCTAATGCTCTCAAGCCTATAGTACCATCTAAACACACTAGGACACATAAAGTACACTATGGTCTGGTATCTTGCCTGGCCCCCGACCCTTACATCCTACTGCTATCACAGAACCACACAAAAAATAGCTTTAGTAGCCCCTTCACATGTGAGCCATCCATCTAAATACATATATATAACTTCCAAATAGGCCATCTACCTATATTTAATGCCTATATACAGAATCCCCTCATTTCACAACTCACACATTCGATTTCATATATATATACAACATGCACATACATCCCCCATCTCCATGTGCACTCTAACAGACCCAAGTCACTGACCTCTACACAGGGAAAATATACTGTCAAATGACAGTATATTACTCTAAGACACACTCACTTATCCCATCCTCAATAAATGGCCATATGGCCTAAGCTACACTGCCCAACCAGGGGATCCCTACTGCCATGCACATGAGGCTAAGCCCCTGCTGCCCGACCCCTTCACCTATGTCTTCTCTAAAACCCCAAATCTGTGATGGCCTAACATGACCCACTGGACACAGTTCTAACTGAAATAATCAGTAACAAACCCTCTCCCATCAATCCACATTGCATATATATAGGCTCATGTATATACAATATATATGTAGCTAACACATATGTATATACATACTTAATGAAGAATCTTAGAAATTACTTAAGATATCTATCTAATGAAGAACCAAACCATACCCAAGCCAACATCCTGAAAACAGGACCTATATTATCTTTGTGACATTCTAGCAAACACCTAGGGGTCTAAATTCGTAGCCCTACACAAATGGACACAAAACTATGGATAACCATCACAAATAGGCTCACTAGGACCTCCATTTACTTCCTATGAGTCATGGGGTGGGTCTCCTATATGAATGCAAGGATTTGAACCACAAAAATGCAAGTTTAGGAAGTTATACCTATGTAGGAAGGAGCCTTCACAAATCTCCACAAAAATGGGAAAGATGGATGGAGAATGATCCTTCAAACCTTTGCTAGAGCCTTCTCCTAGCCTCCTTGAGCTCCCCGAAGCTTTTGCACAAACAATGGAGGAAAAAGGAAGAAATTTAGAAAAGTTTGGAATGGAAAAAAGGATGGAAATCCTAGTTTATTGGTGGCTGTCATTTTAGGTTAAATGGGGGGTTAAATAGGCTCTAGACTAGCCCTAATCCTCTCATTACACTTAGTATTAAGTGGGTCCTTAAGTAGACTAATTGGTTTGGCTCCAATCAAGACTTGTGTTCAACCTAACCATGGATAGAGTCTAATTTATCAACTAGTTGGTCAAGTCAAAATAAATGAGGTCTACCATGACTAATGATTAATTAGACTACTAGTAATTACAACCATCATATTTAAAAGAAAAAATAGACTCAATTTATGAAATGACATAAATATCCTTGTCCTAGAAAAGTGGTAGTGACACCAGCAAACCGCCGGAGCAGCTCCAGCCTTTGCGTCGGGAGGCCAGCGCTAGATCTGGCACCATCTATATAGTATCTATTCCGAAATCTGATAACCATACCCGTCTATCCAGAACCATGTTACCAGAATCCTCGTTACGCCAGTAAGTACAACAGCGATAATCCATAGAGTCCGTAACTAAGGTACATACCTCTAGAATCATTGTATTTAAAATTTTTGTATTGCCGCTAGCTTGGCTGCAAAAATTTTAAATTTCCACACCCGAGAAATACATCCAAAATTAGACTCTATCTTATCGCCAAACCAGCTAATATGGCTGTAGAAGACTCTAGATTCCATGACTGAGGCAACCTAGCCCATAATGTTATCTTAGTAGAAAATCAAGTCAATAAAAAAAATACCAAGAATCAAATTCAACGATGAACAAAGAAATAGACAGAAACTGTCGGAATCAAATTTTGAGATAGTTTATAATGAGATTCTCAAGGGTCATCCCAGTAATCTTCTCAAGTAGTCCTAACTGTGATTGAGTAACTCTCTATACTACCTAATCTTATACACTAACAACAGGCTCGCCGCAGCACTCTAAGTCGAGCACCACTACGAAATTGTACTAGTTGCGACTCTGACCTGTATGGGCTACCACAAAAACGTGTCACGACCCGCACCCTGAGGAAGGACACGAGAACATGGGTACTTCCAGCCTATGTCGCAGAATCGACGTTAGAACGTTGTATAGGTCGTCTATAAATACTACAACTAGATAATTATAACGGTACCTGTCATCTTCGCACGGAGGTATAATATGGCATAACTCAATCAAAAAAATCTAAGGAAGATAGCACGAATTATGAAAGATAAGATAGAAGAAAATAACTAGAAATATATGCAAGATCCCAACACAAGTTAGAGTACAAAACATACACAAGATCCCAGAATAATAAATATGCTACAAATCTCAAGTACTAGCTGGATCGCAGTCCAGTCAAGCCTAACTAACTAGTCTAATCAGGAGGTAGTCCTCTACTAAGCTAGATGCTCCTCAGGCTTCTGAGTGTCATCCTCATATGCTCCATAAAAAGTAGGACAGTCACCATCATCATCTGTAATATTTGTCAACACATCCAGTCAGGATTGGAACGAGCACATCATCTAACAGTTCAAAATAATTGACAAACGCTATGAGTCATGAAATAATAATAAAATTCTTGATGATCAAGTTACAGAGGTAATGTATGATGAAAAGACAAGTGTACAAGATCATATGAGAAATAGGCAGATATATAAAAATGAGTAAACCTGTCATACAAGATATGTTGTAGACAACTCAGACAAACTATGTTAAGACCGGTGATTTGAAATACCAAGTTTGACATGTGAATGGCTAAAAAGGGATATCTGGCAACCATACATGTACGTGTGTGGCTGCTATTATTCACGAAAGACCAATGGGATAGAAAGGGGTATGTTCACATGTCTCCTAGGTATTTTTTCGTTCGACTAGTATACATGGAATCCAGGTTCTTTGAAACGCATTTCATTAGTCACGATGGATGCATTAGTCATGATTATATTATTCAAGATAGGCATGAAACTACGTATCTCCAATCAAGAAATCCATAAAATACCAATCCGTGAGTCCATCATGTCAGAATCAAGATACAACACTAATATATCATGCATTACAGGATATATCAATATATTGAAACTATCAGAGAATGTACTCGCCTGTCGTCCTGAGCAATGAATGTGAAATAAGCCTCAAAGTGGAGTCACAAAGCCTATAGATGAGATACATGAGTTAAATGGGTGTTAGATAGTGTCAAACATGGTTTTCTAGTGAGTGATATGAAATCTAGGTCAAAACTAGGTCAATTGTTGACTCACAGTTGACTTTTGGTCAACTGGTCAACCCTGGTCAAACCTTAGTCAAATCTAGGTCATTCTAGGTCAAGTTAACCTATATCAAGTCATAACTACCTAAAATACCCTAACCTACATATTCACATGCCTAATATTACCCTATATTAGTTTATACATATGTATATAGGATACACCAATCTATCCTAGGTAATATACTATTCTAGTCCTTAGGTAATACTCTATTCCTTAGACTTAGGCTAACTCCCTTACTATGCTAATAGGTAAACTCCTATACCTTAGAGTAGGTAATATCTTACCTACTAAACCTTTGTTTTAAGTAAACCTTAGTCATAAACCCTCTAGCCCATTTACCTATCCATTAGATAATATCCTACTTAGTTAGATAGGCAATTTCCTAATACCTTCCACATAGATAACACATTACCTATACTTGCTAGGTAAACCATTACCTAGACTACCTAGAGTAGGTAAATCCCTGATACCTACTTGGTTGGACCCTTAAAACTCCTAACCTATCTAAACACAGGGCTATACGACCCCTCACAATTGCCTCCCATATGGCCAACATAGGCCATTCAAGCCCAATCAAGGAGGAGATCCCTTGTACCACTGCTGCTACCCTACTGCTACTGGCCTGCTACTCCTACTGCAACTGCTGCATGCTGCCCTGCTATAGCTTAGGCTCAGTATAAGCAACAAGCTTAAAGCTGAAACCAACCTCCCATATATACACTAACACCCAAATCTGAAAACATCCCCTTAGATTAACCTCCAAATTAAGATACTAACAGTCAAGGTCCTAATTTCTGATAACCAATTGTCTACACTCCATGGCCTAGTGTCATGAGCCAAAACCCCTGATACTTAGCGCTCAGATTTTTTCTGATTTCTGATGTCTCTCCCTGATACCCAAAGACAACAACCAAAAATACTAGATACACACAATAACTGATACCCACATATGTCTACTTGAACATGATGCACAACTAATCCTAAAACAGAAAAGTAATCCCCTACTCCTGCTCTATAAACCCAATCCTAGATGTAAAGCACTCATATATGAAACACATACACGCACTATAAACTCCTCACCTAGCTCACTCATGCCTCTTCTATGCAAGGACAGGGCCTCATATTGCCTGCATGCTGCAATGCCAAACATGCCCTGCTGCTACAGCATGCTACTGCTAATGCCATGGCTGTTGCTAAGGCAATGCCAAGCCAACCCGGGCCAAACCATCCCGACCCTATAAATCTCAGATACAAACCAATGTCCAAAAGGTACACCAACCCATGTCCAATTTCCCTTCCATTCATCCAACCCACAATCTAATATACCAACTGACATCCAACAAAACTCTGATACAACATCTCTATTTCTCTGATACACTAGCAATCCCAAGCTCAAGAGCCAAATCCCCTGCTACCTGTGTTCTGCACTCAACCTAGATACTAATATTACACTGATACACGACACTAGCACCTAGTCTAGGACTCTCTCTTGATACACTAGACATTGACTCTCTCTTACACTAAAAATCTGAAATAGGGACAAGCTTCCTATTACCTGAACAGTGGATAACCCTCCATACTCGAGCCCTTTACATGCTGTAACCCTCCATACTCGAGCCCTTTACATGTTGTTTCAGCATCTGAGACTAGTACAAGTCCAAATTAGGACTGTAACCTTATCTTCTTATTTCCTTAAAACTCTTCCATATTCGCTCAATGATACAAACTAACTCAATTGTCACATGAGCTTAAAACTGGACTCGAGCATTCACACACACACATATTAAAATTTTGATACTAAATCTAACCTCTGAACTGACCTCCTAACTCTTAAATCCCCATGTCAAATGTACTCAAGGCCTGGGACTGAACCTAACGGGCTATTGCTACTGCCACACAGGGTATTGCCTTGCCAAATAGCCAATGGCCTAATGCCCCTGCTCTCGAGTACTACAATGCAGTGCATTAGGCACTTCCTGTGCAACTAGCCTGGGCATCCCTGTGACTGGAAGCCCCCTGCCTGCCATGCCCCTGCTCACTGCCACTGGGACACATATGACACTCTCACACTCTCTACTTGGACACCAACTCACCATTCTTTGATACATAAAAAGTGATACTAGGATCACAGCCTAATGCCAATGGTCAAGTGCTCGACTCCCAAATAAGCTATACACTACCTCCTAACTGATGTCACTCACTCATCTAATGCTCTCAAGCCTATAGTACCATCTAAACACACTAGGACATATAAAGTACACTATGGTCTGGTATCTTGCCTGGACTCCGACCCTTACATCCTACTGCTATCACAGAACCACACAAAATAATAGCTTTAGTAGCCCCTTCACATGTGAGCCATCCATCTATATACATATATATAACTTCCAAATAGAGCCATCTACCTATATCTAATGCCTGTATGCAGAATCCCCTCATCTCATAACTCACACATACGATTTCATATATATATATATATATATATATATATATATATATATACATGTACATACATCCCCCATCTCCATGTGTACTCTAACAGACCCAAGTCACTGACCTCTACAGAGGGAAAATATACTATCAAATGACTGTATATTACTCCAAGACACACTCACTTATCCCATCCTCAACCAATGGTCATATGGCCAAAGCTACACTGTCCAACCAGGGGATCCCTACTGCCATACACATGAGGCCAAGCCCCTGCTGCCTGACCCCTTCACCTATGTCTTCTCTAACACCCCAAATCTGTGATGGCCTAACATGACCTACTGGACACAGTTCTAACTGAAACAATCAGTAACAAACCCTCTCCCATCAATCCACATTGCATATATATAGGCTCATGTATATACAATATATATGTATCTAACACATATGTATATATATACTTAATGAAGAATCATATAAATCACTTAGGATATCTATCTAGTGAAGAACCAAACCATACCCAAGCCAACATCCTGAAAACAGGACCTATATTGTCTTTGTGACATTCTAGCAAACATCTAGGGGTCAAAATTTGTAGCCCTACACAAAATGGAAACAAAGCTATGGATAACCACCACAAATAGGCTCGCTAGGACCTCCATATACTTCATATGAGTCATAGGGTGGTTCTCCTATATGAATGCAAGGATTTGAAACATGGAAATACAAGTTTAGGAAGTTATACCTATGTAGGAAGGAGCCTTCACAAATCTCCACAAAAATGGGGAAGATGGATGGAGAATGAGCCTTCAAACCCTTGCTAGAGCCTTCTCCTAGCCTCCTTGAGCTCTCCCAAGCTTTTGCCCAAACAATAGAGAAAAGAGGAAGAAATTTGAGGAAGTTTAGAATGGAGGAAAGGATGAAAATGCTAGTCTTTTGGTGGCTGTCATTTTTGGTTAAATGGGGGTTAAATAGGCTCTAGACTAGCCCTACTCCTCTCATTACACTTAGTATTAAGTGGGTCCTTAAGTAGGCTAAGTGATTTGGCTCTAATCAAGACTTGTATTCAACCTAACCATGAATAGAGTCTAATTTATCAACTAGTTGGTCAAGTCAAAATAAATGAGGTCTACAATGACTAATGATTAATTAGACTACTAGTAATTAAAACTATCATATTTAAAAGAAAAAAATAGACTCAATTTATGAAATGACATAAATACCTGTAAACCCCCTAAAATTTCTACTATGATTTTTTTAATTAATTTGGTATTGATTTTATATTCGTATTTGTACGTCGCGTATGAGCTCGCGTTATTCGTATTTGTACGTCAGCGCGAATTACGTTTTGTATTGCTCGTCGAATGCGAATTACGTGCGAGGTACATATTATTTGAAAAATTTTTTAGAAATATAGCTTTCGATACTATATGATAAATAATATATTTTGCTTGAAAGTGTAAAAAGGCGCCACAATAGATTTTTTTTCTTAAATTTGTATCATTTTATTTGTCGTAAAGGATATTTAATTATTATACAAATATAAATGGTGGCTTTGGAAAACTATGTTTTGTGGCAAATATTCTTTTGCATATAAAGTACATGAATTTAAATTTATTTTCAAAATTATTAAATACTATTATTTTATTATTTGGAAAAAGGTTATTTTTAAATTAGTTTATTATGAATAAATTGGTATTTGCTTTTATCAAATTTTTATGAGTTTTTAAATTTAATAAGAGGATTTATATTGTTTAAATCTATTGGAAAAGATATTTTAAATTCTGTTTTACTAAATATTTGAATTATTTTGATAATTTAAATTAAAAAATATTATATTTGCCTTAATTTAAATGGCTTTTAAATTAAAGATAGGTTTTTGAATTAGATTTAAATCAATTTAAATTTGTATGGAATCTATCTATATGGGGATTTAAACATCCCAATCCTTATCCTAATGGGAATTTCTACCTCCTATATATATGAGAGGTACTCCTCCATAATTCTACCATTCACAGATGTGCATCGTGTCGGTGTCCATCCAAATTTCTTATTCCACTTTTACAATTACATCAATCCCCGCTCTTCCCGCAACCATGCGCCTACCCCGGTCCATCCCGACACAGCCTCCGACTTCCTTGCCATTCGACGTTCCTCGTCCCGGCCTCCGCCACCAGCAGCACACCCACCAATCCCGTCACCGCCGCAACCCGTCAGTGACAAACTCCCATCACAGCCACCGCGGCAACCACCGCGGCAGCGCAACCCACCACCACCGTCAGCAACAGAAGAAAACCCAAAAATATAAAACATCACCACCACCACCAACACGTACCTCTGCCCACGGATCGGCGGTGATCGCCTCGTCCCCGGCTGCGTCGCCGTAGTCCCTCCGTCGTGCTCCGCCTTCAGCACTGCCTCGTTCGGGCCGCCTCCACAGATCCACCCTCGATTCTGCCTCCTCCTCCTTCGCTTTGACCGGCCATCGCCACTTCCTCGCGACGGAGCTTCGGCCGTGCGTACAGCCTCCACCGACCTCCACCGTGCAGAGCGCTCCGACCGCAAGGAAACCCCTTCGCCGCCACCGCGAGGATGCCCGCTCGTGCGCAGCCACCGCGCCACCCCCCAGCCGAGCCCCGGTCCCTCCAATCGTGCGCGGCTCTGACATCGAGCGCCACCACGCTCGAGGGTTCTCCCCGCTGAACCACCTCGCTGCACTTCGCCGCCGTCGCCAAACCCTAACCCGGCCATGTCCGGAGTCGTGTGCCGAGACGCCGGAGTCCCCAGATCTGCCCTCGTCCGCCGACGACAGCGCCGACCGTTCCCCTTCCGTACGCCACCGCCTTTAGGCCACAGCGCCACCGCCGACGAGCACTGGTAAACCCTTTTTTCCCCCAACTTTCTGTTCTCTCTCTCCTTTTTCTTAACCGCAGTATGAGTAAAGTAAAGAAGATTATTATTATTATTATTATTATTATTATTATTATTATTATTATTATTATTATTATTATTATTATTATTATTATATTTATTATTATTATTATCATTATTATAACTACCATGGTTATTAGTATTAATTACTAAGATTATTATTACTGCGATTATTTATTAATTCATTATTATTATTATTATTATTATTATTATTATTATTATTATTATTATTAATTAGAGTTTGTATTATTCTTATTACTATTATTATCATTATCATTAGTATTATTATTACTATTATTATTACTATTATTATTATCATTGTTAATTATAAAAATTTTTATATATTTCTAAAAATTATACGTGTAGTATAAATGTTGAATTGGGCTTGGTCCCCATATTATTTTCAAATTGGTCTTAAAGTCCTAAGGGTAATTTTTCTAGATTACTCATTAATTTCAAAAAATATTTTGACACGTAAGAAATATAGTTTTCAAATAATAGAATGATTTTTAAAATAATTATCTAAATTATTTTTGCTAATAAAAATATAGTTTCACTATCTAAATATTTTATTTTACTTACTTTTTGCCTAAAAGGATTTTTAGACTTTAAAGTAATTATCTAAAGCTATTTTTACCAAAAATATATATTTTTAAGTATTTAAGCATTTTTTTTCTAAAAATTAGTATGAATATTCTCTCCGCTAATCAAAGTTGATCGTGACTAATTCCATAATCTTATTTCCTCGCAACTTCAGACCATTGTCCATCGATCACGGCTATTGGACACTTCGTGACTTGTCAGAACATGGCACCACACCAGACGACACACCAGGCAAGACATCTTGCCTTTACTGTTTAATTTCCTGCTCAATAACATGCATGTTGTGTTTATTTTCAAGTTGTTCTTTTTAAATTATATGTAGATACAAATTACTATATTTTATGCAATTGACTTAGAGTTAAGGGACCACCGTATGTGCATCTCATAAACTATCACGATGTGCCACGGATTGTGTGTGAGTGGTGAGTCGCAGATAGCTTCGGACTTGCGTACCGACCGTACATTGGTGCGTACAGGCCGTGCGTTAGGATATAACTGTCAATAGATTGTGTAGAAGACTTGGCGATTATTAAGGATTAAACAGCATCGTGGAGACGACGCATGTATAGTATCATTGGGGGGAGGGGACAGTTATTAGCGTAGGGACTACATTTTATTTTTACACACATTTTGGGCCGAGGGTGACTCTTATGAGCACTATCTTCTGTCCAAGGTCGATAGTGACTCAGATGAGCGCTACTTATTGCAACTCTTTATTTACTCTGCTGAGCCTACAGCCCCTACGTAGAACGTTGTCCTCAAAGTGCACATCACCTAGAATGGGTAGGAACCTTTACTCATGCATACTTTTCTGTTGAGCTTATTTATTCAGTTTATTGGCATGATATTTTGTGTCTTGTTACGTCCCTCTGAGGACCTGGTTTTTTTTCAGGTGTGTGTTCATGTTTTCTGCAGGTGTTCTAGCCAATGTCGTGATCTTTCCCATTTCTCGAAGATGATTGCTCTTGGTTCGTTTTGTCATTTTATCGATCGCTTTCTTGTACATTTATTTCATTGAGATAGTTGGTAGTGGACTTTGTCTCCGCCCAACGATTGTACCATAACTATTCAAGTTGATTCTATCTTTATTCTTTATATATTTGTGGATAAGATTTAGCATGTCTTGGTTCTCTACATTTTACAGCTTATGTATTTATACGAGGATTCTATACATTGGAGTATTCTTCGTATATCTACAGCTGGCATGATACGTATCTAGTTCCAAGTATTTTGGAACTGGGACATTACATGTTTTTGTGGTGGCCCATGCAGGTCAAGTTGCCGTTTCGATTACATGACTATACCGAATGGGCCTGCAATATAGGATTAGAGTCTAGAATCTCATCCACCTACTTGACATCCTTTTTTGACTTCAAATTTTGAACTCTCGTTCGACCTCCTTGATTTGCATCCTGCTTGAATTCCTCCTACCGTAAATTCTTATCTTTCATGCTTAGTGACAGTTAGAAAGATGACTACACTACTATATACTTATTGGTCAACCATGTGGGTAGAAGGGTTACATTGGCAATTGGAATACATTTAAGACTTTAATTGAGTTAAAAGTTTTTTTTAAAAGTGTGATTTACTTATTAGTAATTTGTAAAATAGGATATCTAAGGAAGTTGTAATCTTGAGATTTCTAAGTAGTGATCATAAGAGGATTGATAGGATTTTATTTTTATGCTGCAGAAAAATAGTTGGAATCTATATACAATTGATTTAAGCAATTGATTTGATTTTTGAATTTTGATATTTATGACCTATTGGATTATAGCTATACGTCTTTGAGCAAATATAAAACTGATTTGATTTTCAAGTTGCGATATTTATGATCTATTGAGTTATAGTTATACGCCTTTGAACAAATTATAAATTTGGTTTGAAAAATGATCTTAAATGTAGCAGTAGAAATTATTCTTGTACAACTTACAATTAGTATGTTTCTTAAATTTCAAATTTTAAGTGGAAGCAACGACTTTTAAATTTTGGTTTAAAATAATTTCTGAGGAAGATTTTCTAATTTAAAATTTTGTCATTTGCTTTATGATTTACAATTCTATTTAGAATTTGAGTTAAAAGTTTTGATTAGGATTATCAATAAATTGGTATAAAAAAAGGGGAAACAAGTTTTATTTATGAAGGTTTTAGAAAATATGCATGGTTTATTGAAAAATAAAATAAAATCATGCTGTCGGATTATGATTGATAAGTGCATTAAAATAATGAAGTTAAATTTGAGATTGCTTTTTAATATGCTAAGAGTTTTTCTAGAGTTGTTTGAAAATTTTGGGTTTAAAAATTTTGATTGATTATGAAATTTTTATGTTTTCGTGAATTATGTACTCTTGTTCTAAATAGTTGGATTTAAACGTTAAGTTTTGGAAAAATTAGTAGTAACATGGTAAAAGTTTACTTTGAGATTATTAAAGGAAATAAAATTGTTAGCCATAATCTGATTGGGCAGCTTAGAGTAAATACAATTTTGGTGGTTTATTGTTTTAAGAGACTTTTTGAGGAAAACCCCAGTTAAATTTTTTACCACTAAGATAACTCTAATGAGTTAGGAGTATTCCATACTAATTGCCATATCCCTCACGACCATGATAATAGTGTACATACAAGTGTTGTTAGTCATCTCCAAGATCATATGGTTATATTCCAATCTTGACTTCCTCGACATTCCCTCAAATCTAGATTTTATCGTGACTTCCTAACCATTTGAAACTTGAAAAATAATTGGATTGTTCCTTGATCATACCCCATCAAGTGGCTGCCATATCTCTAGAAATGGTATTCCTAACTTATTTTGTCTTGATCTGCTAGAATCTGAATTATCATTATTTCATGCGTTAACTTGGTCATTTACTTTATACGTTAATCATTATTTCATGAATTCCCACTTTCTATTTAAATTCTTTTGTGTCCCTTACCGTGGCTTGAATATTTGGAGGACAATACTAGACTTTTTCAGCCAACAAATTTCATATGCAAGATCTAGACAAGCCCACCTTCATGTAGGTATATCACGTACCACTAAAACACGTCTCTTTGTACTCTAATTTCATGTTACGACTTTCGGGTCAAAAAGACTGGACTCAAATCCCTACCGTGAAACCAATATACTTTTTAACTATAGATGAGACTCGACCTCAACTCAATTCTTTCCACTCGATGTGTAATGCTTGACTTGTGCTTTACCTTGATTGCTTGACCCATTTCCCCCTTTACACTACTAGTTTAACTCTTGTAAGTTGGGTTGAATATCTCACGACTTAACCAATATTTTTGGATCACTTTGATAGGTTCGCTTAGACCATAGAATTCAGTGGACCCTAACTTATTTAGTCAACCAGGCCGACTGTATAGGCCCAAACTTTGGACAAGTCTTGATTATAAAGAATCTTGGACTATCTAAATCTATTTATCATGGTCCCTTACTTATACTTTGACTATTTTTAATGCTAACTTAGCATAAATTTTGCAAGCTTATTTTCTTATCAAGCTTGATCATGACATGTTTTATTGGGTCGCTCCCACTAACATACTGTCTAATCAGAACCGGTGCATGATGGTCTGATCAACCTATTGTACTTTGGTTCGCTTTTCGTATATTATTCTACGCGTATGTAGACATAGTCAAACTTGCCCTAGAGTCTCATCCGCGACTGCCTTGACAATTCTACTTGAAATTTTTCCATCGTCTTTGAACCACGTATTAGTATTCGATAATATCACCCTTGAACTCTATATTGCATTCGCCTTCACCTACTTTAGAAGAGCGAAGACGCTTGTACTTGAATTCCCTCTAGCCCTCCTACCGATTATGACCATTACCGTTCCATGTGACTATATCCACGTCTTAACTAATCGTCCATTTTCTTGGCCCTATATTTACTATCGTGACCTTCTAATCGCTTAAGATTAGGAGTGACCCTAATCACTCCCTTAATCAACTGGCTCTCAAGAAACCCTATTTTTAAGGCCTCTAATCTATTCCCTCTAATTACCCCGCTAACCTTTATCGCATGTTCTAACTTTAAACCTTGCTCATTTTTCATCCTTGCGTCAACCCATGATTATTCTCGCCGTTATAAAAATCGAGACTTCCTAGTGCACCTTTCACCCCTCTACTAATTATTAATTTCGATGACGAAATTCTTGTAAGTTGGGTAGGATGTAAACCCCCTAAAATTTCTACTATAATTTTTTTAATTAATTTGGTATTGATTTTATATTCGTAATTGTACGTCGCGTACGAGCTCGCGTTATTCGTATTTGTACGTCAGTGCGAATTACGTTTTGTATTGCTCGTCGAATGCGAATCACGTGCGAGGTACATATTATTTGAAATTTTTTTTTAGAAATATAGCTTTCGATACTATATGATAAATAATGTATTTTGCTTGAAATTGTAAAAAGGTGCTACAATAGATTTTTTTTCTCAAATTCGTATCATTTCATTTGTCGTAAAGGATATTTAATTATTATACAAATATAAATGGTGGCTTTGGAAAACTATGTTTTTAGGCAAATATTCTTTTGCATATAGGTACTGTTTGGGAAGGGTGGAAAGTGGGAGGAAAAAAAAAAGTTGAGGGGAAAGTGAGAGGAAAATTTTAAATGATGGTGTTTGGAAAGGGGGAGAGAACATGGGGGAGGAAAATTTGAGAGGAAAAGTAGGTGGGTCCCACCAAAAAATTTTCCTCCCAAATGTGGGAGGAAAATGGAGAGAAATGATAGGAATTTGAGTGAATTTATCCCACCACCCCTCAAAAAGTTAATATTAAAGCATCATTTGAGAATACCAAGGAGAAAATAGTAATTATACCTATATCCATAAACAAATAAAAAATTATTTTTAAACTTTTCCTTTCCCTACTTTTTGTCCATCCAAACAAAGGAAGGGAAAATTAACTTTCCTTTTATTTTACTCTCCTTCATTTTCCTTCCCCTCAAAATTTCCTCTCCCTCCCCACAAATGTTCCCAAACACAGTGATAAATTACATGAATTTAAATTTATTTTCGAAATTATTAAATACTATTATTTTATTATTTGGAAAAAGGTTATTTTTAAATTAGTTTATTATGAATAAATTGGTATTTGCTTTTATCAAATTTTTATGAGTTTTCAAATTTAATAAGAGGATTTATCTAGTTTAAATCTATTGGAAAAGATATTTTAAATTTTGTTTTACTAAATATTTGAATTATTTGATCATTTAAATTGAAAAATATTGTATTTGCCTTAATTTAAATGGCTTTTAAATTAAAGATAGATTTTTGAATCAGATTTTAAATCAATTTAAATTTGTATGGAATCTATCTACATAGGGATTTAAACATCCCAATCCTTATCCTAATGGGAATTCCCACCTCCTATATATAGGAGAGGTACTCCCTGGTAAGAAGAGCGTCATTTGGCTGAAGTTGGACAGTCATTACCTCAAAGTGGTTAATGAACTGACTGGGAGAAGTGCTACCATCAAACAGCAAAATTGTAGGAATCTTGTACTTAGGAGGAAATGGAACTTCCTTCCATTCAATAGGATACGGTCGCTTGATTCCCAATCTCTGTAAGTTGTCCTTCTTTTTGAAAGCCTCGAATTGAGTGCACAAGAGTTTGACAGCTTCATTAGCATCCTCCGATGATGAAGAAGGAGCAGGCTGAATCAGAGTGTTAGGGGGAGGAACAACGTGGTAAGCACTACCCCCAGCACTGGACTGACTGGGTGTAGGTTGAATCTGTACAGGAGGTACTTGAGGAGATACTACCCCAGCCCTGCATTGACAGGCACCGACAATGCTATGATCTCAGGATTTGCAGCAGGTACAGTCGGTGGTACTGTATGTTGGGCCACGATGATAGAATGCATACTTGTAACCATTTCAGCCATGGTCTTCAGCTTGTCTTCTAGTACAGCTATTCGTTGTTCTTGACTAGTCAAACTAGAAGCATCTGGGTCTTCAGTGACAACATAAGATGTCACTTCTCTAGGTACAGTGGAGGACACTGTCTGTTCAGAACTTTCGCTGTATGCATCATAATCAGAGAAAGAATCATCTCCTGAGTGAAAAAGAGGGAGATGATCGGAAGGATCTTGGAGAAGATTCCTTTGACCGATTGTATCTCGGCTTCAGGATCTGGTATGTCGAAATACTCCTTCGGAAGATTCTTGGAGTAAATCTAAATACCGCTGGCTGGGCTGGCGAGGCTTGCCATGCTTGGAGCACTTTCTATCCCCAGTGTCTCGAGAAGTCATGTTGACAGAAGCGTACAATACTTCATCTTCGTCTTCCGACATTGGTTCTGAAGTTGCAAAATTCAAACGATCGAAGACAGATCATTTTGTTGTCTGACAACAACACTTGATGACAACCTTGTGATTACAATGGTGTCCAAGTGGTTGAACTGGAGGTGTTGAGATGTTGTCCCATTTTTGTTTGAGGTGTTCTCGGAGATCAGAAACAATGACGGGACGAGAAGAAGTCTGAGGGTTATGTTCTTTGACAACATTCGGAACATGGTTCCGATTCTTCAGATGTTTTATCCCTTGAGTGTACAGGGAAGTACTCACTTTATTAGCATAGGTGTCAGGATTTTTTATCCTGGAAGGTTGTCTCTGATGCTGGTTGATCTTCGACATTTGCTGTTTGCGTTTCCCTGAAGTTGGCCTATTGAGATAAGTCCTTAGATCAGCAAATTCACCCCCAGGGGTTTCTGTCTGAGACACCATTAATTTTCCCTGTTTTGAGCGGGTTATCCTGAGAGTTGGGAGATCTTGGAATTCTGCTACCGGAGTAGACAGAATACCTCTTTGATCAGTACACTTTCCTTTGGCAAAGAGGGAAGAACTCTTGTTTGAGAGAGTCCTTGTACTGATTGGTGCCGAGGCACGTTCAGATTGATCTTCTACGGTAAAAACCAAGGAAGACTGAGAAAAGACCGAAGGGCCTTTTCCTTTGTTTTGTGAAGAAGGATTGGCTAAAGAGCGTTTCCCTCTGTTGTCTTCCAAGTTGTGGAACGAAGAAGTTTGAGAAAATACCAACGGGCCTTTTTCTTTGTTCTATGGAGGAGGAGGAATAGTCAACAGACTACCCCCAGTGGATTGCGCTGGAGCAACAGGGTGCTTGGGAAGAGGAGCAGAGTTTTTTCCCTTGCTGTGAGAAGAAGGGAGATTAGCCAAAGGGCTGTCCTTCTTAGACTGCGCTGGCACAGTTTACGCAGGGGTTGAAGTGGCAGTAGACGCATTGGCTGGTTGCGCATGATGAGTTTTGACAGATGGCCTTTTGGCCACAGTCACAGCAGCTTGCACAGCAGGAGTCTTGATTTCAGAGTGCTTGAGTTGCACTCTGGTTGCTGGAGTGGTAGACTGCGCAGGAAGAGTTGCAGCCAACTGCGCCAGGGAAAGAGGAGTCTTGCACTTTGCCAGAGCAGCATAGGAAGTGGTTTATGCACTGGCAAGGGGAGCAGTATATTGTGCATGGG
This sequence comes from Iris pallida, assembly GCA_029216955.1. NCBI lineage: Eukaryota > Viridiplantae > Streptophyta > Magnoliopsida > Asparagales > Iridaceae > Iris > Iris pallida. The sequence continues at coordinate 102,170 of JANAVB010011806.1, forward strand.
CAGTAGAGGCAGCAGACTGCGCAGCAGTTTTGGGAGCAGAGACAACAGACTACGCAGAGGATTGCGCAGGGGATTGTGCAGAGGACTTTGGAGTCCACACTGAGCAGACTTTGCTATTGGCAGAAGTTGCAGTACGACAAGTAGTCCCGGAGTTGATCATCGCCTCGTAGGCCGTCTGGTTAACCTTTACAACCAGTGTCTTCTGCATCTTTCCAATAGACGCAACGTCACATTAAGTTGTCACTTCCTCGTCGGAGGAAAAAGTCGTCCCCAGCAGAGTCGCCATTTTGTTTGCAAAAACAAAAGTGTTCTTTATTTCACAAACTTTGTAAGAAGATTACAATCGAATTCTGGCAAAGTACAACTATAGGAATCCGATCTGAAGACGATCGCTTTATCCCTTGGACGATGTGAACTGTCACGCCCCAGAACCAGAATACTGAAGAACGGAGACATGCACAGCCAGCTACGTATAACGGAACGGCAACCATCCCGCTATACGGTCACGGCTGTCTAGCTATGTGAGGGTACGCTACAAACCATCAGTCTCTTAGGGTCAAATCAAGCTATTGTCTCAATCTCAACAAGTAATGATAGTAACAAGATATCAGACCACCAAATATACAATTGTAAGGCATCCCAAACATTACATATCCAGATGATCATGAAGCTAGTCGTACAAAATGTAAGGACTAGCAAGAGTTAAGTCATACATGATCAACCTCGAGTTGCCAATCATGATTACAGCCCGTAGGCAGACAGAAGGTAAAGTGCATCGAGCTAACAAGTGCTCGTCGGCTAAACGCCTCAAAAGAATATCAGTTAACAATACAGTAGGAGAAACAAAAAGAGAAAACCCACTCGTTGCCCGGGTTCCGTCTAGTGTTCACTATCGGGCTGGAAAGCAGGTAGATCCTTTGCTGCTGCTCCAGTATCTGGCCATACAAACCAGCTGGGTCAGACCCCAGAAAGAGCAAGTGCCACAAAGGAGGCCACGAAATAAGAACAAAAGCCAGCAATCAGCACAATAATATAATTACATAACAAGAGACAGTAATTTAAGAAAAGGTATGATAGTTAGATATAAAAGACAATTCTTGTACATAATCGATAAAAGACAGAACATATGAAAAGGCATGACAGGATGATATACGATGAGATGACCATGGGACTATTCAGATAGCCAGGTTACAACCCGTAAACCAAACAAGGACCGGGGTTGTAACCCTTCGTCTGAACGGAACTTGGTTTCTCCCACCATTTATCGGCAAGATAAAATACGCGAATTCAAGACTTGCAATTAAACATGATTAAGGTAAAGCACGAGTAATCATGTCATGTCATGACCTTGCACAGGATCAGGACAGGACAAGAGGGACTAGACTCCATCCAATCAATCACGGCCAAGCAAGTACTACGGCTTACTACTTTAACTAACTAGGGTTATCACAGACCTGATTACTAACAAGATGCAATGAGAATTCCAAGTCCGGTTACCTGTTTGTTACTACCTGAATGCTCCCAGCAAGAAAAGGAAAAGATAACATGATATAGCAGACACACTGTAGTAAGATACATGTGCCCTAAGGTACCACGCTCGACGGCGGACTGGAAGTGCGCTCATCTCGACGGATAGCAACAAATCCTATGTATATATATATAAGGCCGGGACCAAAGGGGCAACAGGTAACTGGGAAATTCTCCATGAACTAATTGATCAATCTAGTCATTAACCTAGCCAGATTCAGTATGAATCCCTGACCGTGGGAACCAGAGAGTCACGTCCTAGACATGATGCAAGACAATACGAGTGGATTGCACAAGCAAGCAGGAACACCCACGGTGTCAAGACAGGTCAAGCTAAGTTATCAAGTTATGTCAAGTCAGGAGTGCGCCGCCACGGGCCACTATCAAGTTATCAAGATAATTCATGTCAGGGTACTTGTCAGGAGTGCGCCACGACGGGCCACTTATCAAGTCAGGTTGGTCATGTCAGGAGTGCACCATTACGGGTCATTGTCATGTTATACTAGTTCCTTGCCATACCGTGCCATGTACAATAGTCATTCCAACATATTAAGTAAAATCAAGTTCATGACAAAAGGCGTAAGGATATAAAATGGGCGTAAAATATCTAATAAAATATCAATATACAGGGCTATAGAAGAGCCAAGCTCAAGAAATAAACAAATTCATCATAGACAAGTGGGTTGTGCAAGAGGGTCAGGGGTTGGGCTGCGCAGGGTATGCACTGCGCATGGAAGAGCTGCGCAAGAGTTGCCTTGTGCAAGGATTACCTTGCGCAAGGGTAGACTGCGCATGGGGTCAAAGGGCACAGGGTTAAAGGGACACAGGGGATGTACTGCATAATGGGTCATTGCGCATGGGCCAAGGGTACAAGGGCTGCCTTGTGCATTGATTGGATTGCGCAAGAGAGGATTGCGCAAGGGTAGACTGCGCAGAGTATGGACTGCGCAAGATCAGGTTGCGCAGGAATGGATGGCGCAGGGTCAGATTGCGCAGAGTATGGATTGCGCAGAAGTGGACTGCACAGGAGAAGATTGCCCATGAGCAGACTGCGCATGGGCAGACTGCGTATGAATCCATGCGCAGTCGGGTTGAGCGCAGTTCGCCAAGGGGCAAGCTGCGCGGTCGGCGCTGCGCTAAAGAGCGCTGGCCGAGGGGGATGCGCAATCCAGCACTGCGCTAAAGAGCGCAGGCTGCAGGCTGCTACTCCAGGCCGAGAAGAACACCAAGAACACCAAAAATTCAAATTTTTATATCTTTGTCAAATCAAAGCCAAATCTAGATTTTCAAGGTTCTAACTTGAGTAAAATTGAATTCTCTTCCACATGGAAGCATCAAAACAAGCAAAAATCAAAGTTTAATAGGTCAAAACCAAGGATTTTCAAAAATGGTTAAAACCTAGATCTAGAAGAATGAAAGCTCCAAATCACAAAATGTCAAGTTCTAAAGTTGTTCTCCATGGCCTAATCTAGTTAATGGACAAATAAAAAGTGGTGCTTATTTGATGGCAAGATGCACTTGCCTAATGGGTTGGAGAGTTGTGTGGAGGAAGAAGAAGAATTATTAATGGAGGAAAATAATGAGGAGAGAGAGTGTTATGTGGGGATTTTAATGGGGGAGGATAAGTTGTGTTGAGGGTGGAGGTTAGCTAAGATGGTCCATTGCATAATAAACCAAACCAAACCAATTCCTTCTCCTATCCAAATAAAACCAAGCTCCATTAATCAGAATTAATCCAGGAATGATAAATGACAATTAATCTACAATGCTAAGTATGAAATATACCACAACTTAACTGGTCAAGAAAAAAAAATAAAAAAATACTGGTCAGAACTACGATCACGTATAAAATACGTATCACGAATTTCGGGGCACTACATGAACTTTGAAGACGGTAGCCTCTGAAGAATGCAGCAGCACTTTGGCAAGAACTCCTGATCTCTGGTGATGATCTGATGTTGATTCTGATTTTTCTGATTCTCTCTCCTCTGATCTCCCCTATGAAGGACTTGAAACTCTATTTATAGAGTTCTGGAAATAACTAATTTTTAGTTATTCTGGATTGCGCAGACATTGGACTGCGCAAGCAGCGAACTGCGCTGGCAGTTACTCGATCGTGGGCCAACTGTATAAAATGCATGGCATTGTTTGATTGAAATGCGCTTGGTCGTGTACAGACGGTTGCCACGTGGTGAGCAATTGATGGCATGTAGGCCACGTGTAAATTGTCAGTTATCTTGATGGATTGCGCCATATGAACTGTACTGGCTTCAGACTGCGCTGAGATTGAACTATGCTATAGGGAATTTGGCAGACTGCGCTTCGATTGGGCTGGTAGCTTGTGCTGCATGTACAGCTGTCCTCGAGCGCTGTGCTGCACGAGAAACGAACGGTTTTCTCGTTCTTCGGGCTGTCAGCTGTCAGAAGATCTGATTTTCTGTCAGATAATGATGACGCGGCCACGTCAGCTAGCGCGCTTGGATGTGTACGCAGTTCAGCTTGCGCAATTGAGTTGTTGCACAATCTGTCATCTGCGCAGTTCATTTTAAGGATGCACAATTTGATTTTCATTGCTTTTTTGATGGGTGCAACTTGATTTTTAGGACCTACAATAGTATGATATTATGTATCTTGTTACGTCCCTCTGAGGACCTGGTGATCCTTCCAGGTGTGTGTTTTCGTGACTTCCGCAGGTATTCTAGCCAAGGCTGTGATCATCGCTATTCCTTCGAGGATGACTCGCTCTTAGATCGTGCTTGCTACTTTTGACACATCCTTTATTTGTCATGTATTACTTCTCCTTTAAATAGTTGGTAGTAGATTTGTCTCCGACCAACAAACTTGTGAAATGACAATTCATAGTTGATTTATGATATCTTTTATTCTTTATTTTGTGGATGAGATTAGTTATCATGGTTATACTACATTTTATAGCTTACATATATTATTATACGACTGGCATGTCTACGTACCTAGTCCTACGTATTTTGGGACTGGGGCGTTACATTAACATACATTGAACATGTTATAGCAATCATGGAAAGGCATCATTTAGCATGTATGTCATGATTAAGCAGTGTTTATAGCAAAGCAACATTGTATCATACTTAGTGTTATCATGTTCAGCATGTTGTGGCAACATAACATTCATGGAAAAGGGAACATTATATCATCATTTCGATTAGAATGTTAAGCAAAAAAGTTGCATTCAACATGTAAATAACCATATCACATTTAAGTATTTTCTTACCGATAGCCGACTCCCTTGTACCTGCATCAAATACAGGTTAGATGATATACTTAATATGCCTGCATAAAATATTCATTAGCATGCATTCTGACTACATGATCACTAGTGTAGTGCCCCGACCCGCAAGATGCCTTATGATGGATGGTTGATTCGATGAAGCCTTGTTGGACTTGGAATTATGCGAAGGATCGCTTGGAAGACTATGCGATCGTGGCGGGAATCGTCCTATGAATGTGAGTAGTGTTGAACCCTTCAAAGATCCTTTAGCTTCACGCTTAAAATAAGGATAGTATGCTATGTTTCTTATTGAATTGCTCAATAACACCTTGCATGGAATTTGGAAAGATAATGAAAGATAATAATCACATGAACGTAAACTGTTGTGGCTAGATGAATTGTATGCTTATACGCTGTTGCGATGAATTACATGACAGGTGAAAGCAAAGTCCCAAATACTTGGGCAGGTGAGTATATTGAGCTTTGGCTCAATGAATAGATGGCAAAACAGATGTTAAGACCCAAAGAACTGGGCAGTGAGTATGCTTGAATTGCATTCAAATGAATGAATGCTAAACAGATGCTAAGTCCCAGGAATTGGGCGGTAAGTACACTGAGTTTGGTTGGAAAGATGTTTGGTATCAAAGATGTGGCAAGGCATTGGGTAACAACATTCTATTATCCTGTCGCCGATATAGAATGTTGATTACGCCAAGACCCTGGATTGGGTAATGATAATGTGAGCATTGGCTCAAGGCAAGATGGCTAGATGGCAAGATGGCAATACGAATAATATTGATGGTTTTGCTTAGTTTTCCTTATCATGCATTATATGTTTTCTTCTTAGATAAGTTGCATATAGTTGCATGGTCATGGACAACTTGTCGACAAGGTGGTTTCTCGAACGGTATTCCTGGGCCATGGAACCCGGTTCGTCCTAGGGGAAACCAATGCCGAAGTAGTGGCAGTGCTGAAGTAGTAGCACGGTATACAGGACTTGCAGTGGGGCTAGCTACCTGCACTGGCAAGGGCGCTGTATACCTGTAAGACGGTCCAGGATGGCGTGTCGCCAGTGACCTTCATATAGATAGGTCAGGTGCTAATGATGTCTTATGCAGGCAGAGTAAGTTATTACTCAAATACAGGGAAGGATGTCGGCTGTTGGTAAGAATCACCTGAACGGTGATATTCATATTGAATCATGATATTGTTTCTAACAATGTCTTGTGCAGGCAGAGTAAGTATTATAAATGTACAGGGATGGCTACACGACTGTGGGTAAGAATCACCAAAGGGTGATAACAGTATGCTTTTAATCATGTTGGCTATGAGATTTGCATGCTTTACTTCTTGTCGGCTATAACATGAAATTGACCCTAAGGCAACGAGAAAGACCATTGATAATAATGTTCTGTAACATGATTACTTAGTGCTGTCTTCTTAGGTGAGTTGGGCCAGCACCGCTCGCCAGTACATTGATGATGTACTGACCCACGTTGTGGGCAATATTACAGGTGTTTGCTTGGGGGAAATCCTGTGAATCAGTGCTTGGCATCGATGAATCGGATGGGTGTGCAGAAGCTCCTCTTGCAAGACGATGTCTTCTGCTATACGGGACATAATGTATGGAACATGGGAACTCAGTCATACCAGTGAGATGGTAGCCATATTGGCAAGTTCATTGTAAAGAAGTCGGTATATTCATTTGTAGCCTAGAGGGCAAGTGTATACATTCAGTTGGCTATTCAAAAGTCTTGTAAACAGTTGTAAACTTTGTATTCCGCTGCAAGTCTTGTAATCCATTTTGATTATCAATAAAGAGATATATTTCTATATAAATTGTGTGACTTCAATTTATCTGCTTAGTTCCGCTGCATTGTCGATGTTTTCTGAGAATTACCAGGAACTGTAATGGTTTTGCCTTGTACAAGTGCAATCTAGACTTGTACGGCATCACGCCCAGTGGCTAGTTTTCGATCCTCCGGGATCGGGGCGTGACATAATGGTATCAGAGCACGGCTTTACGTCCTTGGATTCCTATTCGATTTGTTTCGAATCAATGTTGCTACTAAGATGATTCTAAGCTGCTTCCGCGATGATTCAAAGATTGCTTCCGCGATTATTCAAAGTTGCTTCCGCGGTGAATCAAAGTTGCTTCCGCGAATACTCAAAGTTGCTTTCGCGATGAAATCAAAGTTGCCTCTATGATGACTCATAGTGCTTCTGCGATTATTCTGTGTTGCTTCCAAACTATTCTATGTTGTACCCTTGACTGAAAGTCCGTTGATCATTCTAACCTCTCACTGGGTGTTCCATACAATAAGTCTAAATATGTGGGCTATGATATGTGTGCTTTGTTGAATTTCTAAAAGTTACCAAAAAGAATAACAATGATGCGATGCGTAAGTTTATGATGTATGCTGGATGTCTTATGTGTGGGATTCTTTAGAGTCGATTGTTATGCAGCAATCGACAGTGGGTGATGGCATGGTATGTTGGAACAGAATGTGCATAGATTTCAGTAAATGGGAATCGACAGAATCTTGAGTCGATATTTGTGGTCAGCATAACCACTGCAGGATGGATAGTCCATGTTGGACATTGGTTTGATGCGAGGGAATATTGTGTTTGGAATGGCTTGAGCTCTGGGTGGTATATTACGTATACCCTTGTCGTGATAAGATGTCCCTTGACCCTTGATGTGTTTATGATTTTGTGATTGCTTTACCTATAAGGTAGTGGATGGTATCGAATCGTAGCTGAGCATACGATTGATACATGTTGGCTAGGCGTGTTCCTTGATTGTTAAGTTGGATGACCGTTGTGAGATTTTGATGTGTTCAGATGAACCATCGCTAGACCTTGTCGGTTAGCATTAAGTTGGGTAATAAGAGAATTGAGAATATGAAATGACGCCTTGGTTGGGAAAGAAAAGAATTTCAGATTCAGGCGAGTACTTGAATCAGTTGGGTAGAAGGATTGTAGGCTTGGTAATGATAGTGTGGTGTTGCTATTGAAAGATTTTGTGAGAACAACTATGGACCGAATATTGAACGATGTTGGAATTGAGTTAAAGAAATTGCATGTTGGATATCGATAGAACTGATGGTAATGTTAGACGCTTATCGGGATGTTGCGAATGATTTAGAAGATGCAGAGAGTTGCATCGACGACCGAAAAGTTAGAGAATGGGCTTGTGGAATAGATGATCTTAGCACGTGGTGCAGTGTGCTTGAAGGAAATTGATGTCCCGAATTAACAAGTTATGACCCTTGACTATTTTGAGGCATAGAGAATGGGTACTTGTCCCTTGACGTACGAAAGAGTAGATGTTCCTTACGAGAGTCGAATGGCTGGAACACAAATAAGTATCGAGGTGCAGCGATATGTAATAGACCATGTCGGTAGATGATGTTGTCGCTTGAATAACAAGTTTGGTGGAATATAGAATTGTTGGATTATGACTTAGCCGATGAGTTATGTCATGTCCACTAAGATGACCGATATATGATGCTAGATGATTGGTGCCATAGAGATTGGATTGGTGCATGAATAGTAAATCTTCTTATGGAATCAGAAGGAGATGATACAAAACTAATATTGATGGTTAACGTGAATTGCTAAGAGATGTCCGTGTTGGTGTTAGAAAATTTATAAATGATGCCTCGGAAGAAATATGATTATAGTTGCCTGATTTTTGTTGGTTAAAAGAGTACGGACCGTATCGATGATCTAAGAATGTAGGAAAGAGATCATAAGTGATAAAGTATTGAGATAACAATATCGGATGATGATTCAAAATAGTTGACCCGATTGAATAGACATATGAGTACGATATGAGGATGCAAGTCGGATTGAACAAGTGATGCTATGTCTATGCAAGTTGGAAATTGAAATCTTGGATACTCGATTAAGGAATTTTATATAATAGCTTCGAGATTGGCCCATAGAGTTGTGGGATAGAATTATTGGATAGAATTGTCGGATAGATTTTGTCGGTTGCGGGTAAGTCTAGAATGAGACTTCGTTGGGTATGACTCGAGTATGAGTACGGGTAGAAAGACTTGACCCTAGATTGTTGGCTGGTTGCCTAGAGTGTCGGTTTGTTGCCTAGATTGTTGGTTGCTTGCTTAAGTCTCAGATTGGTTGGCTATGTTCTTCAGTTGTCCGTGTTGGGTATAAGTTCATAAGATTGGGAAGGCGTCCCATGTCCCTAAGTTGGTCAGACCATAGAGTTGCCCTATGTTGAGAATTGGTTGCCTCTAAGATAAGAGATAAGTATGTCCCTGATAGCTACTCATCTCATATGGGTTAGCTGAATGTCTGGTTTAGCTTAGATTAGCTGACCGTAGAGACTTGATTGTATGCTAAGTTGACTATTGGAAAACCGTAGGATGTCCCTATTGGTGTTGCATGAGTATAGTTGGAATGAATAAGATGTGTTGGAAGGTAGGCTTGGGAATTGAATAGATATTTGGGAAAATTTGATGTTATAATGTTGGATGGGATGACGGATCATGTTGGTTTCGGAAATTGAGTTGCCTTGGTTGAAATATTGGAAATTGTTAGAACTGGTTGGATTGGTTAATTGATATTGAGCTGCGAAAATTGTTGGTAGTGCTTTGAGATAGTTGGAATAATTTCATTGACCGGATCAAGATTGAGGATAAGTATAATGACGGAATTGGATAGTGCATGTAGCCGAGATCGGCGAATGTGAATATGAATGACCCTCAGAATTAATGTTGCTGGAATATGATAATTGCCTATACGAGAGGATAAATATGTTGGCTTGATCAATACGAGAAATTGTTGGAGGACAGCAAGAAATGTTGCTAGAGTGAAATTGTGGTACAATTTGAAGGATGGTACGATTTGGAAGATGGATCATGATTGGGAAATTTATGAGTTGCAAACAAAGTATATGGATGCGAACGATGATGAGTACAAGATTTGACCAATGAGAATCGGGGTATCGAAATAAAATGTTGCTATGGGATTTATCAACTTTGGTGGCATGGATGACAATGAACTTGAAAGGAATACTTGATACATCTAAGTTTGAATATTTTGAAATGTTGGATCGGTTGAGGAAAAATGTCTTGATTTGAATTAGCAACATCTATTGTGTTATCAATTGGTTGGAGTATCGAATAAACAAAGTAGGATTATACGAGATGCTCAAGGAGAATTAATGATGTTCGAAAAGGAAGGTACACCGTAGCTCGTTCGCTTTCTCTATCACTGAACTTGGCTGAAGTGCATGTATTTCGGGGACGCCTAAAATATGTGTATGATTCCAACTAAGTGATATGCTGAATACAAACGAAGCCACGGGGAGGATTATCTTGTGCTAAGGATTTGCACGAGTGTCGGAGGAAAGATCAAAGATGGTAAACTATGTTGAATTAATTGGGATGCTGTAACGAGATGGCACATTACTTGAAATCATTCGAGAGATTGCGGAGAAATAGTAAATGGTGTAAGTTGATCGTTGAGAAGTTTCATGAAAAGTTGGTTGAAGTTTTGGGGATGAGTGTTGTTTTAAGTTTCGAGGACGAAACTTTTTCTGGGTGGTATATATTGTAGTGCCCCGACCCGCAAGATGCCTTATGATGGATGGTTGATTCGATGAAGCCTTGTTGGACTTGGAATTATGCGAAGGATCGCTTGGAAGACTATGCGATCGTGGCGGGAATCGTCCTATGAATGTGAGTAGTGTTGAACCCTTCAAAGATCCTTTAGCTTCACGCTTAAAATAAGGATAGTATGCTATGTTTCTTGTTGAATTGCTCAATAACACCTTGCATGGAATTTGGAAAGATAATGAAAGATAATAATCACATGAACGTAAACTGTTGTGGCTAGATGAATTGTATGCTTATACGCTGTTGCGATGAATTACATGACAGGTGAAAGCAAAGTCCCAAATACTTGGGCAGGTGAGTATATTGAGCTTTGGCTCAATGAATAGATGGCAAAACAGATGTTAAGACCCAAAGAACTGGGCAGTGAGTATGCTTGAATTGCATTCAAATGAATGAATGTTAAACAGATGCTAAGTCCCAGGAATTGGGCGGTAAGTACACTGAGTTTGGTTGGAAAGATGTTTGGTATCAAAGATGTGGCAAGGCATTGGGTAACAACATTCTATTATCCTGTCGCCGATATAGAATGTTGATTACGCCAAGACCCTGGATTGGGTAATGATAATGTGAGCATTGGCTCAAGGCAAGATGGCTAGATGGCAAGATGGCAATACGAATAATATTGATGGTTTTGCTTAGTTTTCCTTATCATGCATTATATGTTTTCTTCTTAGATAAGTTGCATATAGTTGCATGGTCATGGACAACTTGTCGACAAGGTGGTTTCTCGAACGGTATTCCTGGGCCATGGAACCCGGTTCGTCCTAGGGGAAACCAATGCCGAAGTAGTGGCAGTGCTGAAGTAGTAGCACGGTATACAGGACTTGCAGTGGGGCTAGCTACCTGCACTGGCAAGGGCGCTGTATACCTGTAAGACGGTCCAGGATGGCGTGTCGCCAGTGACCTTCATATAGATAGGTCAGGTGCTAATGATGTCTTATGCAGGCAGAGTAAGTTATTACTCAAATACAGGGAAGGATGTCGGCTGTTGGTAAGAATCACCTGAACGGTGATATTCATATTGAATCATGATATTGTTTCTAACAATGTCTTGTGCAGGCAGAGTAAGTATTATAAATGTACAGGGATGGCTACACGACTGTGGGTAAGAATCACCAAAGGGTGATAACAGTATGCTTTTAATCATGTTGGCTATGAGATTTGCATGCTTTACTTCTTGTCGGCTATAACATGAAATTGACCCTAAGGCAACGAGAAAGACCATTGATAATAATGTTCTGTAACATGATTACTTAGTGCTGTCTTCTTAGGTGAGTTGGGCCAGCACCGCTCGCCAGTACATTGATGATGTACTGACCCACGTTGTGGGCAATATTACAGGTGTTTGCTTGGGAGAAATCCTGTGAATCAGTGCTTGGCATCGATGAATCGGATGGGTGTGCAGAAGCTCCTCTTGCAAGACGATGTCTTCTGCTATACGGGACATAATGTATGGAACATGGGAACTCAGTCATACCAGTGAGATGGTAGCCATATTGGCAAGTTCATTGTAAAGAAGTCGGTATATTCATTTGTAGCCTAGAGGGCAAGTGTATACATTCAGTTGGCTATTCAAAAGTCTTGTAAACAGTTGTAAACTTTGTATTCCGCTGCAAGTCTTGTAATCCATTTTGATTATCAATAAAGAGATACATTTCTATATAAATTGTGTGACTTCAATTTATCTGCTTAGTTCCGCTGCATTGTCGATGTTTTCTGAGAATTACCAGGAACTGTATTGGTTTTGCCTTGTACAAGTGCAATCTAGACTTGTACGGCATCACGCCCAGTGGCTAGTTTTCGATCCTCCGGGATCGGGGCGTGACAACTAGTGTTATAATATATATACCATTTCGGACGTTGCCCGAATGAATGTCTCGATACCACGTGCCACCAAAGCACGTTAGCATTTCCTTCTATGCCGAATCGGTCCCACCGCTGTGGGTACCGTTCAAGGAAACAATACCTTGTATACAAGTTGTCCATGACCATGCAAATGCGTGTCTGACTCGATCATGAACATAATCACATAGTAAAATATTGATAGTAAGTAAAGGCAATAGTACATTATCTCGTCTCATCCAAGCCGTATTCAACGACTCATTATTTCCATCGTTACCATCATTTCCACTTGGTGATCTCGGCGATCCCAAGCCTCATCATTCCCATTGCATCAACTTGTTGCAACATTTCTCACATCATTCCTTTCGACAAGGAACATATAACATTCATTCATTTCATAGGGACATTTATCCTTCCATTGCATTGCTTATAAGAAAACACGCATCATTCATATCTACGCAGTAGTTACACAGAGTGGACATGTCCACATTATCTCATGTATCATTCCTATAGTATCTCATAATTCAAGTGTTACATTTGTTTTAGTAGTATTAACATAAAAGACATTATCAATTCATTCTCAGGCATCAAGTCACATTAGCAGTTCAAGTGTTATTCAATCAGCAGTTCAATGTTCATGTGTTATTCATTTCAACGATTCTCAGCACAAACATCTCTATTATTTAGCAACTAAACATGGAACAATTAGGGACATAATCTAGCAACATAATACTCTATTTTATTAAGCATGAAGGAGTAGGAAAGAAGGGACAGTTTCACTCACTTGCATAAAGGGTCTTGCTGTTCTGATCGTACACATTTCTACTAGACATAGCTACACCAGCGAGCCACGTTCCAATACTTATTACATACGGCCTGCTAAGAGAGACTGCATCAGTCTCAATTCACTTGATTTCCAACACAAGTCACGGTCCAACATTTTGATCTCATTCAACAAGCCAACCAAATGCCTCGCACGGAGCGGGGCATTACACTCGGCTCTCTCCCTTCCCTCGATCTGAACTGTCTTAGCCATGAAAAACAGATCGACCCAGACCGATCGACTCAGTTTTTCCCGCCCCCACCCATGAGGGCCTCATAGCCATTAATTTATAATCATTTGGAGGTTCTTTTACGACCTCCTATTAAATGTTAGGGGTATTGTAGTAAAAAAATTCAACAACCATATTTGTCCTTTGATTGTATTTTTTTTATTAAATACCCCTATTTTATCGTTTTTTAATGTTACATAAGAGATATTTTGGTCATTTGCTAAAAATGACCAAAATACTCTTATAACAGTCATATTTTAAGGATATTTGTGATCATTTGACACCTAAAATTCCTATAAATAGGATTTAATTCATCCAAATTTACTATAACAAAATATTTTCCATCTCTTCTAATACTTACAATCAACCTCGTGTTCTATTCGTTGAAGTAGCCCCTTTTCACTGCCATGAAAAATTGAATAACCCCTGCAACAACCACAAGATCAGCAACCTCAACCCGACCTCAAGAAGTACAAGGATTACTAGGCTTTAGATAAAGGAATGAATCATAATTGGATGAGATCATAAATTTGGCTTCGCTTTAGCAGAATTTATAATGAACGTGTATCGAAAGAAGACACTCTCGTACAACTGTTCAATGCATGTATTGTGGGATAAGAATCAAATGGAAATATAACTGTGCCACAGAAAAACTACATAGACATCCAGACAAATCGTATCTAATATCTTATAACTTCTTGAAAAAATTTCTAATTTAATTTATTTAGTTATTAGTACTAGAAACTTAGATAGTTAAAATTATCATGTATCAGTTCGAAGAATTAGTTGTAACAATTTTTCTGTACTTACTGTTTTATTTATCATCAGCCACAATTATCATGTATTATTTTTCAATATATGTTATTATTGTTAAATATGTATTTTATGTTTTTTGATGCAACTTATGTTTTTGCTTTCGACCCTCTGCAAGCTTCCTTTGGAGTACAACAAATAAACTTGCAGCGAGGTTGAAGGCGAAAATGCAAATCATAAGTCTTATCAACAAACATCTATATTTTTTTGGCAATAACCGACGTTACGCACGAAAAATTGTGCACGTTGCATTGTATGACATTTGGGCCCACTGTCCCCAATTTTCACACACCCACATCTCCCCCACAGTTCGATCCCGAGATCGTCTGTCTAGCGAAGGAGGTTATACGTTTCCTCGTTGATCAAGAGGCAGCTCAATTCGGTAACAAATGTCTATATAACGAGAATAATATAAAATTTATCACTTAAAAAAACTTCTTATAATTTTTTATGTAGTCAAAGACTCGAAGCCTGTCCGAGCTCTCTAGCCTAGTGGTATTAGAGCGGACACCCGGAGGGGCCGGCAAGGTTCGAGCCCCCCAATTGTGTGTGTGAGTGGAATTTAAAAAAAAAAAAAAAAAAGACTCGAAGCCTTGAGCTCAGCCCGCTAAGCCTAACCATTTTTATGAGCTTTTTTAATAAAAAAATGGGGCCAACTCGATACCGGCCCTACTAACCCATTATTTCATGATAATAGACAGTGCTAGATATAGGTCCTGTTCTCCAAGTCCGGCCCGTGTTTGCTAAGCGGACTTGATCGGCCCCGAATCGGCCCAGATGATCTATACCGGAGATTGACCTCTACTGTCGAAATTGGAAATTGCTAGTCTTTGATACAAAACAAGACCAGTGTACAAAACAAGACCAACCCCGCAATACATAGGTTTAACTTGAGGTCAAGTCAACCAACAATTGTGAGCTGACCTTGAGTTTAAGCTGCAACACCATTTTCAATCTCAAACTCAATAATTTGGCACGTAAAGGAAGTTTCATCCCAACTATGGTGAGCCGAGTTATTCAATTTTATTCGAACTAAAATAGTCAAATTGAATAAACTAAAAATCTAAAAATTTAGAACCAAAATTAAATCAAAATTAGTCAAAATCTAAACCGAATAAACTATTCAATTTATTCGGTTGAATTTATTTCTATTGATTAATGAGTCGAATCTAAATTTAAAATTATAGTTAAATATTAAAAATTATAATTTTTATACACATACATTTGTTATATTTTAAAATTATGTCCAAAATTAGACTAAGTTATTAATTTATCGAAGTTGACCCTAACATACATAAAATAATTATTTTCAAAATATATACAAAAATATAAACGTTTTAATCATAAAATATACATAGAATTGTGAGTATTTATGCAATTGCATAAATTTTATTTAATTTTTTCGAAACCAAAATTCGAAACCGAATTTTTTTTTTAGTATTTTTATAACTGAAGGAACCAAATTTTTTAAAACCGAAAATTAATCGCGAGTTTGAAATCTCAACTGCACCATATTCGGTTTTTCACAAGCCCAAGAGGAAAAAATGTGGAAAAAAAAATGTCGAGAGGAAAATGAGAAAAAAAATTAAGACCTCGTTTGGTTCACGAAAAGGAAATCAATTCCCATGTATTTTTCATGGGGATAGGAAAGTAAAATTCCTATCAAATTTTCTTTCCTATGTTTGGTTGGTGTAGGAAAGGAAAGAAAAAATATATCATTGTTCCAACAATATCCAATGTCAACATAATTATAATAAAAAGTTAATTGGTAAAATAGGTAATAAATCAAGACTACTTTTGTCATAATGTAATTAATGTTGGGAAAGGAGGAGAAAAAATGAATCTCATGGATCATGAGAGGAACCATTTTTCTTCCTATTTTTCACCATGTCAAAAAAGTGTTTCCAAAATTTGTGGTTACCAAATAAAGGAAAGAAACAAGTTTCCTTCCAAACGAGGTCTAAGGTACTGTTTGGGAAGGGTGGAAAGTCGGAGGAAAAAAAAAGTTGAGGGAAAAGTGAGAGAAATTTTTTAAATGATGGTGTTTAGAAAGGGGGAGAGAACATGGGGTAGAAAAATTTGAGAGGAAAAAGTAGGTGGGTCCCACCAAAAAATTTTCCTCCCAAATGTGGGAGAAAAATGGAGAGAGATGAGAGAAATTTGAGTGAATTTACCCCACCACCCCTCAAAAAATTAATATTAAAACATCATTTTAGAATACCAAGGAGAAATAGTAATTATACCTATATCCATAAACAAATAAAAAATTATTTTTAAACTTTTCCTTTCCCTACTTTTTGTCCATCCAAACAAAGGAAGGAAAAATTAACTTTACTTTCATTTTACTCTCCTCCATTTTCCTTTCTCTCAAATTTTTCTCTCCCTCCCCACAAATGTTCCCAAACACAGTGTAAAAGTAGTGGTGTTTGGAGAGGGGAAAAAAAATGAGGGAGAGGAATTTGAGAGAAAAATTCATATGGCCCCCACCCAAAAAATTTCCTCCAAAAGTGGGAGAAAAATAGAGAGTTGTGGGAAATTGTGAAAGAAATTACCCAAGTACCCTTCAATAAAGTAAGTATTAATTATGATTTGAAAAATTCAAGGACTAAATGATAAATATATCTTTCTCCATAAATAAACAAAATATTATTTTTAAAAATTTTCTTTTCCTACTTTTTGGTTATCGAAACAAATGAAGGAAAAATTAATTTTACCTTCATTTTACTCTCCTCCATTTTTCTTCCACTCAAATTTTCCTCCTCTCCTCAAAAAAAAAAAAAAAAAAAAATTCCCAAAAGACACTGGAATTCTACCTACCAGCAAATATGAGGGAGGGCACATACTGGCAACATATGTATTCATTTTCTTCTTCTCGTGTGTAGTATTGATGTATAAAAATTCCACAGATTAGTTAAATAAGCAAATAATATAGCACTGTACTTGGTGCCAAATTAGGCATACCAGAACATGCCGAATTAATGATGGTATTTGTGTCCACGCAGTGTTTGAATCGCATCCTAAGCTAGTTGTATCCATGTCATGATGCAGCAACATAAATCGACAATTTCAAATTAGCTATCATCAAATCATCATCACAGTAGTCTATTAGTACATACAGGCGAGGCAAAGGAAAGCATAACAAGGAAGGAAGAATCAATCAAGAACCGCTGGCGGTGCTGCTACTTGATAACAAACAAACAATCTTCATTAAGTATTGGCTAGCTACCCAGCGTAGATGTGGACTCCAATGGCAATGAGGAAGATGGTGATGAGTCCGAAGAAGATGACCGTGTGGACGAGGATGGAGAGCCCGCTGGTGTGCATGCTGCCGAACTCGATCACCCTCCCCCGGCCAGGGAGCTGGAACAGCAGTCCAGGCTGCAGCAGCACAAACAGCACCACAGCTATCACCACCGGTCCCCAATCCGCCATTACTCTCTCTCTCTCTCTCTTTGCAAAATAGAGTGAATTGGAAAGGAGTGGGTGGGGGGAAGAAAGAGAGTAGTTTTGAGAGGTGCTTTGAGAAAGAGTAGTAGAGTAATTTCCAGATGCTGCGATGATGTTGATGAGAGGGGGCAGCCGAGGAAAGCGGGCAACGTGGAGAGTATGGGGACTGGTGGGCGGTGGACTAGATGCGTCTGGATCGAGGCAAGCATGCGGGGCCCACTTGAGGCCGACTGGTCATTTGCTGCTTCGTGTACAGAGAGACATCTGATGCCACGTCACTTCTGAATACTCTCTTTCTTGGGCAACTGTTAATCTCGTCAGGTGTCTAAGGTGTGAATCCGGTCCGGATCTGACATGGTCAAATCCGGGCTGCATCGATTCGGATTAGGGGCGACCATTATGTGGTTTTAGATCAAGGTGCTCATTGGGCCGGACGGTTCGATCCCTGGCTAGGGTCCCGATCCGGTCAAATCTGGTCAAATTCGGTCCGGGCCAGTCCGACTTGACCCGTCCTCATTTTGGTCTCTGAGTTCTGTGCATACGTGGTGAAGAAGATTTCGAAAGTCACGCAATAGACGGTGGTGATCTCTGAGTTCTGTGCATACGTGGCATACGAAGAGACATTCTTCGACTGTCGTGCTGTCAGTCATAATGACTCTCTGACAAATGATGAGCTGTCTCCCAGCGTGATTTGTAAATATTGTCTGGATCAACTGAGCGTGACTTTTGACTCTGTCCTGATCAACTCAGCGTGACTGCTGGAGTTGTTCTGATCAACTCAGCGTCACTGTCATTTTTAAAGGTCTACAAAACCCCCTTCAAAGTTTTCGAAAAATAATAAATTATTTCGAAATACTTTGAAATAGAGATGATAAAATGGAATCAGTCACGCTGAGATGACTTCAATGAGAGATTTACTCCGAGATGATTGGACTGTTGGGATTCTGTGCTGTTAGGATCCCGTGCAAATCTCCAGATATCGAGGCAATAATGACTTTGCCGTCATTTAGAATTCTTTATGAGCCTATAAATAGGCCATAGGTTACTTCTTTCTTTCTTTACTTGCGTTTGAAAGAGAGAACCCACAGAAGAGAACTTCCCCGACGAACTCCTTCTTCCCCGACTTCTTTTTTTTCTCCTTTCTCAGCCGAAATGGCTCCCAAGAAAGCTGATGCTCAATGATTTGTATTTGTGGATGAATTGTGGACATGATAGATAATGAAATCTTCTTTTCTGTTTTAGAGTATATGATATTATCAGAGGTATTATGGATGTGATAATATGTAGGAACTCAAAAGAAAATAGATTGATTTCTATGCAGAGGTCAAAAAAAATGACAAATAAATAAGTAGATTCGGAATTGATTCAGAGGTTATGAAAATATGATCAATAATGAATCCCCACTTAATAAATTGATAGAAGATTATGAACGGACGAACCGTTAGATGAATGAACGGATGAACCTTCGGATGAACGTAATAAATGAACGGATGAACCGTCAAGCATTAATGAATGTGTGAATCGTCGAATGGATATGACACTTCATTGTTTGAGGAACTTCTGCCTATAAATATAGCAGAAATCTGACAAGAACGAACACTTCTACTCCTCAACATAAAAATGTCGTCTGGAGAAGCATCTAAGAAGACTGAGATTGCCTCAAAGATTCAGAAGAGCACTGAAGAACGCCCTGTTGATCCAATTCAATCGAAGAAGGTGGAAGCAGGCGAAGGTTCGTCTGCACCCAAGCCACCAAGGGACATTCTGGACTTCCTGCTAGAACCAGGAAAGACTGAAGAAGAAGAAGCCATGAGGATGGCCGCCTGCAAGTTTCTTGTGGGTTCCAGCAAGGAGGTCATCGACTCTTTTGCTGATCACATCTTCGAGAAGGACGGCAGTGGTCCACGTCCAAATGTAGAGAAGGATGATAGTGATCTTCCTTAATATCATGTATCATCATTCATGATTTTAAATAAAATAAAAATTTTATTTCTAAACATGAAACTGTCTGATGATTACAAGCATTTACCTTTATACATTGTACTTTTTAAGGAATTTGCCATTAATAGGCATCAAGACTTTTCGACCATCCAATTCTGAGAGTTGATAAGCTCCATTTGAGAAAACTTTGCTCACAATATAGGGACCTTCCCACTTTGCGTCAAATTTGCCCTTGCTCATATGAGTCATAGTTATAGGACGTCTGACTGTTAGAACAAGTTCTCCTTTTTGATATGCTCGAACTCTGACTTTCTTATTAAAAGCTCTTGAGATCCTAGTTTGATAGAATTCAATATTCTGTTGAGCAGATAATCGCTTTTCATCCAGAGCTTCTAATTCCTGAAGTCGAAGACGATCATTATTTTCAGCAGTGAGTTCATTAGCGATTGCTATCCTTAAAGAAGGAATTTGAATCTCTAATGGAAGAACAGCTTCGGAACCATACACCAGAGAAAAGGGTGTACATTTAGTAGCATTACGAATCATAGTACGGTAGGCCCACAAACATTCACCAAGCTTATCACTCCAATTACGTTTGTTAGTGGAGACAAACTTCTTTAGGAGTTTGATGATAGTCTTGTTGAAAGCCTCTGCTAATCCGTTAGCTGCCGGATTATATGCAGTAGAAGCAATATTATTAATCCGGTGATCATCACAGAATCGAATAAATTTCTGGCTGACGAACTGTAGTCCATTATCATGAATAATGCGTCGAGGAACACCAAATCTGTAGATAACGTGGTGCTTAATAAAGCTGATGACATTAGACGTCTTAACTTCAGATAAAGGAATGGCTTCAGCCCATTTGGAGAAGTAATCGGTTATTGCGAGAATAAACCGATGACCTTTGGATGACGGCGGATTGATCGGACCGATAATGTCCATGCCCCAAGCTTCGAAGGGCCATGATGCTACCGTCGGATGTAGAAATTCCGAGGATTGATGAATAAAATCTGCATGGATTTGACAGGCTTTACACTTCTTTGCGTATTCGATGGCATCAGATACCATAGTGGGCCAATAATAACCCATACGTCGAATACGGTCTTGGAGTTTCGGTCCAGGCTGATGTGCTCCACAAATTCCATCATGTGCTTCACGAATAATTTGTTGAGCCTCATCACTGGCAACACATCGAAGAAGTAAACCATCATAAGCTCGATGATAAAAGGTCTTTGTTGTATGATTGTAATAGAATCTGAGTAATCGTCGTCTGATAGATGCTGCCTCACTCGGATCATCTGGAAGAATATCATACAATACGAAATCCAAGAAAGGAAGTCTCCAATCTTTATCTGTATTCTGATTTTCGGTCGAGTTACTGAAGATAAATTCCATGCTGGAATCAGATGAAGATGACATTGATTTACGACTAAATCCAAATCCTCTTGTTGTGTTGACGTCATGAGATGTTGATTCTTCAATGTCAACAGGAAGTCCTAGAGTTAAGTTATTTTCAATATGAAATAATTCTCGATTACGAACAACAATCATTTGTTGCCGTCTAATCGGAATAGCTAACACCGCAGCAAGATTAGCAAGAGCATCAGCTTCTGTATTACATGCTCGCCTAACATGTTCAATGAAGAATTCTTCAAACGAAGAAGCCATAGATATAGCTGCTCTATGATAAGGAACCAGATCTTGATGGCGAACTTCATAAGTACCCCTTATCTGATTGACAATGAGTTTAGAGTCCCCATACGCTTCCAAATGTTGAATATTTAGATGCTTAGCGAGTTGAAGACCAATAAGTAGTGCATTGTATTCAGCTACATTATTTGAACATGGTTGATCGAGAGAATAAGCTCGTTGGATAGCAAGACCTTCTGGTGACACAAGAACGATTCCAACTCCAGCGACAATATCACCATTAGGACCAATTCTTGATGCTCCGTCAAAGAATAGACGCCAAGTAGGATTTTCTTCAGCAATTTGATTTGAATCTAGGACTTCATCAGGGATTTCATCATAGAGTTTTGAATTTTCTGGAATTGAATGAGCAGCCAGAAAATCAGCTAAAGCTTGTCCTTTGACTGATTTCAGAGGAATATAGTGTATGTCATACTGAGCAAGTAGGATTCCCCAGTTAGCCAATCGAGAATTCAAAACACTGGGTTTCTTCATCATGATCCGTATAGGATTGATCCTGGAGATGACATGAATAGTCTGGCCAATGATATAATGACGTGTCTTTTGGATAGCGAACATCAAGACTAGACATTCTTTTTCGACCGGTGAATATCGAGGTTCAGCTTCGGTCATAGTGCGACTGAGATAATAAATGGCTTGCTCATGGCCATTTTGATTCTTTTGAGCAAGCAATGCACCCAATGAATGACTCATTGCTCGAGTATATAGGAGGAACGGTATTCCTGAGATGGGAGGTACCAATACTGGTGGGCTCATCAGATATTGTTTTATATCATCGAATGCTTTCTGATATTCATCATTCCAGACAAAAAAAACACCTTTCTTCATAAGTTTGTTGAATGGTCTGCAGCGTCCTGATAAATTAGAGATGAATCTCCTGATATAAGCGATCCTTCCTTGAAATCCTCGTAGCTCTTTTAAGGTGCGTGGAAGACGCATCTCTTGGATGGCTTTGATCTTCTCGGGATCCACGTGTATACCTTTAGAGGTAATGATGAAGTCGAGAAATTTACTACTAGAGACGCCTAAGAAGGACTTAGTAGGGTTCATCTTTAATTGATGCTTACGCATTAGATCAAAAATAGTCTTCAAATCTTGGATATGATCCTCCTTTTGTCGACTTTTGACTGCAATATCATCAACATAGCATTCGACTGTTTTTCGTAAATGTTCACGGAATATAGTACTCATAGCTCGTTGATAAGTTGCTCCTGCATTCTTGAGACCGAATGGCATAACTGTATAACAGTATGTACCAATCGGCGTTCTGAAAGAAGTGTGCTTCTCATCATCTGGAAATATTTTAATCTGATTGTACCCAGAATACCCATCCATGAATGACATTCGTTCAAATCCACAGGTATTATCGATCATGACATCAGTGATTGGTAGAGGGAATTCGTCTTTAGGACATGCCGCATTGAGATCGCGGAAGTCTATGCATACTCTAATCTTGCCAGTCTTTTTAAGAACAGGGACTATGTTAGCCACCCAATCGGGATGTTGTTCCTCTCTAATAAACCCGGAGGTAATGAGTTTATTGACTTCAGCTTCAATTGCATCCATAATGTCTGGACGAAATCGTCGCTGTTGTTGTTTGACCGGTTTAGCATTCGGTAAGATATTGAGTTTGTGAGTTACGATTTGGGGATCAAGTCCTGGCATATCTTCATAACTCCAAGCAAAGACATCGATGTAATCACGAATGAGCTTGATCATGTCTTGCTTATCAGCTTCTGAAAGACTTTCACTGATGAATATTGGTTTGGGGGATCCCTCTTCACCAACATCTATTTGAACAAGTTTATCTTCAGTCGGAGGTTCTTTTTGTTCAAATCGGAACTCCCATTGATTATCTAACCTTTGGGCCCATTGTTCTGATTCAGGTGAGATTTCAAATTCTTCTTCGTCTTCATCACTTTCTTCAGAACGGTCAATAGAAACCATGTTGGAAGACAGAATGTTGCAGTAGAAGTCCCCGATACTTGTATCGGAATCCCAAAAAGTAGTACTAGAAGAATCAGATCTCTTATCTTCGTCAGATTCAGGATCTTCATGGATAATATTGATAAAAGGAGTAGGAGCAATGTAGCCCAATCCGCATTTTGTCTTTCCATATTTCAAAGGAGAAATTCGAACAGGCATTTTTCTTCCTTTTCCATTATTGAGGCCAGTCCTGAAGTCATAGCCCATATTTTTGATGATGTCTTTAGATCGCTGACTATAACGGCGTAGTTGTAGTCTTCCAGTATCATCATTTTTGTCATCATCTTCTAGATCAGAAGGACTTTGGGGCCCTTTGTAAAAGAATATTGGAATGTCTCCTGGCTTTCTGCTGGAAACTAGAAAGTATGAAGATTGTACTGATTCTAGGGACACATCTGTATGAACAGTCTGTACAACTCCTATGGTTATTGTGTTCAAGTCATCTAACAGATGTAAATAACTATGAACATAATTACACACATCAGCGTACTGCAAAGATGGAGACTTTTCATTAAATGTAAAAGCAGCAATATTTATATTGGGAGAAGGCTGAGCCTTAGAGATTTTAGTCAAGTCAATGACTAAAGGGGGAAAAGAAGAAGAAGCTTTGTTTCGATTAAGATCGATAACAAACGGCTCAGAAGAGGTGAGCTCCCTTGAAGCTTGAGATGGAAGAGTAGTCCGCCCTCCAACTGGAATTAGCAGAGTATCCTGTTTCACATGCGAAGATATAGGAACCGTAGTACGCCCACTGACAAGAATGATCAGTGTATTTTGAGTAGACAACTGAGGTAACGGAGAGATCCGTCCACTCACTGGAATGATGAAAGAACCTTCTTCAGAGGGTTTGGGAGATTGTTGCTGAGTAGTTCGACCTTTAATAGGGATTATTAAAGTCTCACTTTGTGCATCTTCTTTTTCCATAGCTTGTATGACCCTTGTATACTCTTCTTTGTACATTCGGGAATCATTGAAATAAGCTTCAACCCCATGGAAGGGATTTATATCAGCAACTTCTTTTTGTACTCTTCCATTGATATCAATGTATTTAAAACACTGATGAAGAGTAGAAGGCACCATATTATTTTCATGAAGAAAGGGCCTCCCCAGAAGAAGATTATAGGATCCCACGATCTCGATCACATAGAAAGTGACTTTGGATCTGAAATCGCCTATCTGAAGCTTCAAATGAATCTTTCCCAAAGGCTCGCTTCGGCTTTGATTAAATCCCAAGATAGTAGTAACCGTCTTGGAGAGCTTGTGAAGAGGGATTTTTAGTTCATCCAACAAACCCTTTGGCATTATGCTTATAGCAGACCCTGGGTCAATAAGGATACGATCTATCTTCATCGTATCGATATAACCAGTGTAGTAGAGAGACCGGTCATGTCGATTATCCTCCAGTAGCATGTCATCTTGTGTAAAGGTGATATTTGGGATAATCTCCAGTACACTGTTGCAATGTAAGCAAGTGGCAGGTTCCACATCTGGTTTCTTCAATTGTGCAAGACAAGAGTCAGCCTGTAGAAGTGCTTCACTTAACGTCTCTCGAGTCTCTTTAGAAAGACGTAGAAGTTCAAAGAGAGACATTCTAGCTGGAGTATTAGCAAGTTGAGCCAAAATGTCAAAGTTGTAAGGCTTCTGAAGTCCAAGAGGAGGAGACTTCTTGATTGGTTTATCAAACCGAGCCTGTTGCTTGTCTTTCTCAAGAGCTGTAGGCTTGGGAGGAACAGATTCAACTGGTGTAGTTGAAGGAACAGGTACAGTAGATGATTCTTCTTCAGGAGGGACATTAGTAGCATCTTTAACAGCTGGAGGGATATCAGTAGGATTCTCAGGATTCTTAGAATAATCCTTTAGATAAGGTTTTCCCGTTCGAGTAGCACTAGCAAGTACTTCTTCTTTTTCTTTTGGCTCTACGTCAGAGGTAGATCCGAGAGAAGTCATATGACATGATTTAATCTTTCCAGACTTCTTGGACTTTTGAGGAGAAGGAGATTCAAAGTCTGCCACTAGATCAGGATGAATCCACATGATTTCTCCAGTCTCCAAAGTGATTGGCACCAATCCTTCAGACTGTGGAGGAGGAACATTCACTATTTCAAGAGTTGCCTTGGGAATATGAACAATCCCGCTTTCAAGAAATTGAGGAGAAAAGTCTCCAAATTGTATAGAGACGACATTAGAAGTGACAGTCTTCTCTTTTGGAGTAAGAGAGATAGCTCCAGACTTAATCATTTCTTGGATCTTTCCTTTCAGTACATAACACGTACGAATTGTATGACCCAGCATTCTGTGGTATGGACAGTATTTGGGATGATCTGTCTTCCCAGCTTCATCAGGTTTCTTGATTTCAGGTAATTGTATTTTATTACCTTTCAGCAGACATTCAAAGATACCAAGGACATCGCCGTTGTCAAAAGAATATTCTTCTTTGGGGCGAGGTGTTCTTGATTGTTGAGTTGTAGAGGCAGGAGTTTGAACAGTTGATGCATCTTTGCTCTGAAGATTAACTTCAAGAGTTTCTTTTTCCTTGCGAGCATTATTTTTATTGTTAGCACCTTGACCTGTTTCTTTAGGAGTCATCTGCACTCCTAAACCTTTGAAGGTTTCAGCACTAATTTCTGCAGCTTTGGCACTGACTATAAAAGAAGGCCAGTCTTGAAATTGGGTGGATCCTGTCCACATGCTGATGATTGGCAACAAGTTTGATTTGCATGTGTCAATGGTGACAGCATCAGGAGTTCCAAGAGGCATCTTCAGAGCTTCTCTTCGAAACCGTTCAATGTAATCCTCTGTAGTTTCATTATTTTTCTGCTTGATTCTAATAAGAGCAGACATAGTCATGTCATTGAGCCCTTCATAGAATCGTTCAAGAAACATCTGTTTGAAACTAGCAAATGAGGTAATGTACCCATCTGGGAGACTTCTATACCATTCATAAGCCGTTTCCTTGAGACATCCAATAAATACCCGAGTAAGGAGGGCATCACTTGGTTGCAATTGATCAGTCATCACTTCAAAGTGATTAATAAACTGACTTGGAGAAGTGGTTCCATCATAGAATGAGATAGTAGGAGGCTTGTATTTGGGAGGATACGATACTTGCTTCCATTCTATCGGATAAGGTTGCTTGATGCCTAACCTTTGTAAACCATCCTTCTGTTTGAATGCCTCGAATTGAGTTTTGAGATTCTTCAATTCTTCAGAGACCCAGAAGATTGTGGAGTTGTAGCTTGTAAAGAATAATTAGGAGGAGGAACAGCATTATAAGCACTACCCCCAGCTCCAGAGAGACTAGGATTTGGTTGAGCTGGTCCAGGAGTATTGGATTGTACTGCTGGAGGAACTTGTACTGGACTTATATCAGTGTCAACTGGTATGGCATCTGGTACAGTTTGTCGATTTTGAAATTGAGTTGCCATGAGTTCATACATTGACTTCATAGTGTCAGCTATAGACTTCATTTGCTGTTCCAAAGAAGCAATTCTTTGGTCCTGAGGAGTCACTGAAGAAGAAGTTCATTGTTCAATTCAGTATTCCCATCCACCATATATGTTGTGACTATACGAGGGATTATTGATGAATTAGTGGATGTTGTATGCTCTGAATCACTGCTTCGTGCATCAAAGTCATTTAAAGGAGAACTACCTCCAGTAGGAAGAGGTGGAAAGTTAGATTCTCCCAGGAATTCGGAATCAATTTCGGAGATCAAATTTCTTTGACTAGAGGCCAGGACTCTTGGTCTGGTGTTTCTATATACTCCATCTGGACTATCAACTCTACCCCAGTATCCCGAGAAGTCATATTGACAGAAGCAAACAAAGGCTCATCTTCATCAGGCATAGGTTCACACTGAATCCGATTGAAGACAGATTGTCGTTTAGTTTGACATCTGTATTGCATTGTGACTCTTGGCTGGAAGTCACATTCATGATCACCATGGTCTTGAACCACTGATTGACATATGCACTGAATTATGACTCTTGGATAGAAGTCACATTCAGCATGATCTTTTGTCATAGAATTACTCCTTCTCTTCTGTTGAAGATGTTCTCGTAAATCTGTTTGTGAAGATTGAGGATGCCTACAGGACATCATTGGATCACTGCTTCACCCAGGCAAGATACCTTGTCATACTTGTTCTATTTATATTATTCATATTCTACTCTTGTGTTGTTAGTTGGTGACACTGGTAGTGTGTATCCAAGAATGACTTGGGTTTTATCGATGATGGCATCGATGTTATAGGTGTGTGACTTAGAGTTAGTAGATGTACCCGAAAACTGTGAAGTTACCCCAATAACTCTATGACTTAACACGAGATATTATACGACACCTTGAGTGAGGGTCATTGTGTTGGCATGAACTTACACATTCGACTGATCATCGGTGCGAACGGTTCCTGTGTCGGTACATATAGAGTTAGATAGTGTCTAAGGTAGAAACTCGCATTGAGATATGGATTGTCTGAGTCGTGGATACGACTTGTACATTTCCTGGGATGGGGAAGACAAATCAGTAGGCATATGGGATAGACAGTTACATTATTCTAGCCTTAGTGGGGACCCAGTTATGAGCATGTTATCCGGTTAAGGGCCATACATACACTAGGGGATATGTCCAGCAGTGGCCACTTGCTGCG
Source organism: Iris pallida (assembly GCA_029216955.1). Classification (NCBI taxonomy): domain Eukaryota; kingdom Viridiplantae; phylum Streptophyta; class Magnoliopsida; order Asparagales; family Iridaceae; genus Iris; species Iris pallida. The sequence goes on from JANAVB010011806.1 coordinate 130,031, forward strand.
TGCTATGTACGATCAGAACTAGTGTTGTACGTTTATATCAGCTCGTGATCCGACGTTGGCCCGTATTTTGACTTAAATCCCTCGGCTCGTGATCCGACGTTAGCCCGTGTTTCGACGCAAATCCCTATTCACCTATACGCTCAAAGGTTGTCTTTAACATGCATTCACATAGACTGGTTAGTTCGTGTACCTATGTCGGACCATATCATAGGATATTGTCTTATCATGGACTGGTATGCTATCCATTGATCAGGATTGGTCAGAGATATAGTTTGCTGATTGATGGCTAGATATTAGACTATGTTATGATTCCGGTTATTCATTTTTATTCAGTTCATACTATGGCATGTATTTCTGTATCTTGTTACGTCCCGCTGAGGACCTGGTGATCTCTCTAGGTATTTGCTGAGCAGTTAGTACAGAGTAGCTGGGCAGGTGCTGCGTGATGCACCGATATATATATATGCGCTTTGGTATTTCATTTACTCTTCCATGTATATATTTTACCCCTTTTTGTTTCATGCTGCTATATAGCCTATTATTACAAGCTTATTCTTTCCTCGAGCTTACTCGAACATGTATATTACTGGGTGGCCAACTCTAAGATGTTATGTTCATTTCTGATATTCGCTTCATTACAGTGGATTGAGATATAGATGATTAGTTACTTTTAGTACCCTTGACAGCGTAGTACGTCTAGGGATAAGTCCATTAAATTGGGAACTTATCCTAGATCGTATTAGCTGGCATGCTCGTGCCTCAAGTTCCTATATATTTTGGAATTGGAGTATGACAGGTGATGTGCACTTGACGACATATTTTAGTGAGAAGCTCGTCCTCAGGGGTGTCCGACATGTACCGAGTTTGCGCTATAACTTGGTTTTGCTAGGGAGGCTGGCAGATGATGGTTGTCGCAGTCTGTTTGGGGACAAAGATTGGATGCTTGCGAAGGGTTCCCAATAACTGGATCGAGGAGTTTTGTGTTGCGACATGTACAGGCTGTAACACCCAGTTTTCCAGATGAGGGTAATTTTGAAAATTTGTAATTATAATTATTATTATTTTTATTTATTTCATATTATAATTTTTGGTAATTTTTAATTATTTTTAAACTATTTAAAAACTGTTTTAAGTCATGACTTGTGATTTTGATGTGCTGCTAATGAAATCCGAGAGACTGTCTGACCTAGAGCCTAACCAAGTGATTAGGGATATTTATTTATCATTTTTAGCCTAGGGGTAATTTGGTTATTTTGGCTTATTAGAATTATTGATTAAAATGTGGAATTGGTAAATTCTAGTTTGACTTTGACTTGCTGAGACTAGTGGACTAGCCTAGAACCTAACCCTAGCTATGGTAACCCTAGTCTAACTTGAGTTAACCCATTTCAATCATTAGAGATTAGTTCTAGAATGAGGGAATTTGGTTTAGTGAATTTAAGTCATGACTTATGGTTTTATGAAATGGCTTATGACTGAACGATTTAATTGATCATAACTTAAGCCCATGGGCCAATTTAGTAAACCCTAACCCTAATTTTGCAACTTATGACCAGCCATAGGAGAGCCCCTCCTATTTAATGTCATGTTGAGGAGTTCTTGCCTCTTTTAGAGCTTGACCTAGTTTTGAAGAAAAGGTATTTTCCCCTTTCCAAAAATCTCCATAAATTTATTTTAATTCCTTTTTAATTCTAGTCTTTTGCATTAGGACCTAATTCTTGTTTGTTTATTATTTCTGGAGTTTAATCTCAGTTTTGGGTTCATTTGGAGCTTTGGAGTTGGCATTTGGAATCTTTCCATTGGGGCTTTCTTGGAGGATTGACACACATAGGTAAACACCCTCAAATTATGTTTTAATCCTGATTTTAGTGCATGATGGCTTAGGAATATGTGTCCCCTAGCTACTGTAGGAATTTTGTGTCATTTGCATTAGGTTACGTGTCCGTATCGGACACGTATCGAACCTATAGGCTAGGTGTTCGACGAAATGCCCGAACCGATTCGATTTGCTGTTTTTGCAAATCTACTTGAATAGAATCCTATATCTAGATGTGTTAGTTAATTTTTGTGAAGAGTGTTAGGTATTTTGGTGTCTCGTTGCGTCAGATTCTCGAGTTGGACACGCTGTGCACGCACGTACACTGTCCTGCATCTCGGGGCTGAGAACTCCCGACATAGGACACATGGATACGCCAAAATTAGTGAGCATGATGGGGAAATGTCTACCACCATCCTCCCAAAGTTTGGGTCGATATGGTTGCGTGTGCGAGAAGAAATCCTCCGCGCACTGGCCGCACAGCCTGTCGATTGTGCGCGCAAAACGCTACTGATATGCGTTCGTATCAGACACGACACATGTCGTGGACACTGTGCAGGCGGTCCTAGGGGTATCCCTACCCTCGGCGCACGTGTACGCAGGGCCACGTGTCACCACGTGCCTGTGTCATACGCGAGACACGCGTGCACAACGCTGTGCACTGTGCAGTGTACGTGTCTGTGAGTGCTGGACACGTTCGTATCCACTTGGTTGGACACGAATACATTTTTTGACACGTGTACACTTGTCTTCTAGTTTACCAACCCTTACTTTAGTTTATTGTTGTGATTTTAGATTTTGAATTTCAAATTCCCTAAATAACTGATACATGTATTTCAGTTTTTGATTCAGATTTTAATTCCTCTTTTAAACTAATTTTTCCTGTTTAAATTCCATGTTAATTCACCTATACATGTGCATTAGTTACTACTGGATAGGTTTTACATGATAGATTAGATTTTATGTTCATATAACGGGATTTTGATATTGAGATTGGGCTGTGCTTAAGTGGACTGATACTCTCTATACACTGTTTTGGATTTATGATATTAAATTCCAGTTTCAACTGATTTCTTGATGTTAGTTGTCATATTAGATTCGATCACAAGCATATTAGTTCACTGTTGATCTATATGAACTGTCAATTTGGTTATGGAACTGTCATTTTAATTCCTAATTCCTGAGTTCTGATAGACACATTGAAACCCCCTTGATTCACCATCACCCTTCCTATATAAACTGTCATTTAATTCCCTGTTTTAAAACTAATTTTTGAAAGTTTACATTCCATGTTAATTTCCTGAACATTGTTAGTTCATGTTAGAGTGGATTCAAATTTGGGGTATTGATGGTTACTGTCAATTGGGTTCAATACAAACTGTCATTGATTTCCTCTTGAAAAACTGAACTTGATTTCATATCTTCCTGAATTTGATTGCTAACTCTAATTCCAGTTTTCTAACTGATTTTAATGTTACTTTTACATGTTAGATTGGGTTCACATTTGAGTTAACTGTTAGATTAGATGTTGTCATGGGATGAATGGTTTTCAAATAGATATAAACTGTCAACCAAATCTGAGAATTCTCACTGTCCTTGATTCCTATTCCTAAACTCACATGAATACACACACTGTTAACTAATTCCTGAGTTCCTATTATGCAATCAACACACACATCACTGTCACTTAAATTCCTAGCACTAAACTATTGACACTAACATGTTTTCTACTACCACTTTAATACCATATCACACACACCATGCCACACACTATATTCCACTCTACACACACACCCACACTTTATGGTATCACACTCACACCCTCACTCACACACATACTGGTTTCCTAATGTCACACACACACACACACTACCTAACCTGTTGACACCCTATTCCTTATACACTTCACTGAATTTGATTTCCTGCCACACATGTTCATAACTCTCTGTAACGCCCAGTCCCAAAATACGTAGGACTAGGAACGTAGACATGCCAGCTGTACTCATACGAAGTATACTCCAATATATGGAAGCCTCGTATGAATACATAAGCTGTAGAATACAGTAGAACCATAATTAATCTCATCCACACCAAATAAAAGAATAAAATATATCATACAATGAATATGAATTGTCATGATAGGTACATGTAGTTGGGCGGAGACAAATCCACTACCAACTATGAAAAGAAATACATAACAAAAGAAGGATTTTGGCGAGCGAAGCGAAGACGATCCAAGTGCAATCATCCTCGTAGAAAAAGTAACAATCACGGCTAGAGCTAGAACACCTGCAAAAAATAATAGCACACACCTGGAGAGATAACCAGGTCCTCAGAAGGACGTAACAAGACACATAATATCATGCCATATAAAGTGAATAAATATTGCTCAAATAAATAAGCCAATTGAATTATAACATGGTCCAATACGCACCTATTGAACGAGCGTACCATCCCCCCAACTAAATAAGGACAGGAGATGGTAAACTAATTCACGGTGACGTATCTTTCCATGCTATGAATCCAATATGGTATCCGGACCCGAACAAGGTTCAATACCTTCTCATCGAGGTAGTAAGTCACACATACAACCAAACAAGGACAAGATGTGACGAACTATTCTACGACAAGTTATTGTTCCAAGCCACGGTCAGATACAAGTACCCAAACCAAAAGTACTCGTACCTAACGGATAAAGGTGGCCTACCATTCTAAGTAATATGTAGTTAAGAACAATCCTTCCTACGCATGGGCCCTGGCTAAATAGGATCGGCATAGTCCCCCCTTGGGCACCAGAGGCCCCATCAGTAAGAGCATGACGTTCCGCAGAATCGTCAGTGGCCATCAGTAATCATGGATAATCTGACCCGCGTCTCCGGCGGAGCTCACGGGTTACAAAAGAGAAAGTGCATCGAAGCCCATACGCTAAGGAATTGTCCTCCCCGCCCAATGTCTACTATGTTGTATCCACAACAGTAAACCTCTACAACCGCTAAGTCAAAACTAGCATACAATTCTATTAGCGGTTAATCCTATCGCACGGCTTGTACGTACTGGTGGCCAGCCAATCACGTACGTCCGTGTTCTACATGCGACACACAACTTCGTGGTACAACGTGTCAAGGCCATGAATGCAACACACAAGGTGGTCCCTTAAATCTAGGTTTAATATGTAAGAAAAATAATACATAGCAGGAAATATAAATGAACAGTAAGTTCTAACAGGTTATGCCATGTATCACAGTTTATTTTGCATAAAAAAATAATGAACAATGCATAAAATATGAGCTAAAATAAATAAACAGCAAATGGCAAGGTGTCTTGCCTGGTATGACGCATGGTGTACTGCAATGCTCAATGTGGCACTAACTGCGACTTTGGTGTTACAATGGCTCAAAGGCTTCTGACGAGGGCACGGACAGTTCCATTGAGTCCAGAATGGTCAATTTAGTTATGGTGGACATAAGAGAGTACAGAATTTGTAGTGGAGTAGAAATTATATGATGGGTCGCGGACAGGAGGATAGTTGAAGAAAATTGGAAAATAATAAATATGCAATTTTGAAAAGTATTTATAATACTTAAAAATATATTTTTTATTAGCTTAAAATAGGTTTTAGATAAATGCTTAAAAATTAAATAAACCATTTTTAGGCAAAATTCCAGTTTGTCCAAATAAAATTTCTAGGTAAAAATACTTTATCTTATTAGTAAAAATAATACTAATAATAAATATTTGAAAGACTAGTAATTTATTTCATAAATTTGGAAACTACCCTTTATGGGTCAAAATGCTTTTAACTAAATAATCTAGAAAATTATTATATTTTACAATATAGGGGTAGGCCAAGCCTTATGATATAACCTTTTTAGAAAAATATATAATTTACCTACAAATATTTTAATAACAATTATTATCGTAATAAATAACCAAAATATATGAAATATATTTTGTTGTACAAACATATTGCTTTTTAATAATAACAAAAATTTTAAAACCATAAATATAAGAGTAATAATAATAATAATGATAATAATAATAAATATAATAATAAAGATAATAATAATAATAATAATAATAATAATAATAATAATAATAATAAATAAATAAATAAATAAAAGTAACAGTAAATAACAACAATAAAATAATAAATAAATAAGTAAATACAGAGGCATCAGTCCTTTTCTTGTAAGAGGGGAAGTGAGAGAGCTTAACACAAAAAAAAAGAACAGAGGAAGAGGGAAAGGATGATCGGAGAAATATGGGGGCGGAGGAAGTGAGCTCGAGAGAGAGGGAGAGGAAGAGAAGTCGGAGGAGAGAGTGGGAGAGGGCGGAGAGACGAGCGGAGCGGACGGCTGACGGCTCGCCGGCGGGCGCGCGGTGGAGCGGACGAGAGGGAAACGGCGGAGAGGGGTTTGGGGGGCTCGGCGGAGATCGGGAGGCGCGATGGTCGGACGCGGAGGATAGGCGGAGGTGAAGACTTAGCGGCGAGGGTTTCCAACGGCGTACGGGTTGCGCGCGCACGGCGAGGGTTTCCAACGGCGTACGGGTTGCGCGCGCGCGGCTCGCGATGGAGCGGAGGGGTCGAGGACGGGCGTGCTCCGGCGGTTGCCTGTGGCTGGTCGCGTCGGGCGGTCAGGTATGTAGGGTTAGGGTTTTATTTTCTGTTCATGGTGGCGGTGGTTTGTTTGGCGGGATGCCGACGGTGGTGGTGGTGGCGTTCGGCTGAGGCGGTGGTGATAGGGGAAGTGGTCAAAAAAAGGCAGGGGGTCGGGTTGCCCGGCTGGTTGTGGTGACGGCCACGGCGATGGTGGCCGGTTGGGTGGCTGCGGCTGCGGCCGGGAATGGCCGTGGCGGGAAGACGGTTTCCAGAGTCGAGGGTGGCCGGGGCTGGTAGAATTTGGAGGGTACGAGCGGGGGAGACGGAAGAGAGGCGGAGAGGATGAGAGTCGGGGGACCTTCCGGGCGGTCGGGAACTCCGGCGGGCGATGCCGTACTTGCGACGGCGGCGGATCGGGCTGGACGAGGGTTAAGGTTAGGGTTAGGTTTAGAGTCTTGGGTTTATGTCCTACATGATGGGTGGAGTCGAAGTCGTGTCGGGGATGTGTCCGACACGAGGAATTGATGTAATTGTAAACAACGGAATAAGATTATGGATGGTGGAACACGGACATGATGCACGCACGTTGGTTGGAGAAATATTCATGGAATAATTATGGCTTGTGGAGAAATAATGGAGGAGTACCTGCCTATTTATAGGATGTGGGAATTTCCATTAAGATGAGGATTAGGATATTTAAACCCAATTTAGATAATTCATAATTTAATTTAAATCATTCAAATCCAATTCCAAATACAAATCTAATTTAAATTAAATTATTTTAATTTAAAATCAATAGGATAAATCATATTTCAAATATTTAACTTATTTAAATAATCCAAAATTTCAAATCAAGGTTTAAATCGCCACAATAATTTCAAAATATATTTTCCAAAAATACTAATAATAATAGTTTCAAAATTTATATTATTATTTAAAATAAACTAATAAATAATTACTAAATATGTATGTATGTACAAATAATGTTCTCATAATTATGCTTTTCTAGTATACAATAAAAATATTATTTATTATTAATAGTTGTGAGAAATGAAAGGGTTTTTACATAAAATAACAAACTTGAGAATTTTGGAACGATAATAAAATAATTATTATGTATATTATTTTGAAACTTTAAAAATAGGGAAAAAAATTTCAAAAATATGTATGCTCGCACATAATCGTACTCGTCGAGCAATTTTGAAAAATAAAATTACGTGCGCGACGTATAATACGAGTACACGACGTACAACCCAAAAATTTAAATCAGTACCAAATTTAATATATAAAAATAATAGTAGAAAAATTTAGGGGTTTTACATCCTACCCAACTTAAAAGAATTTCGTCCTCGAAATTAAGAATTTTAGGGGGGTGAGAAGACACAAGGGGTATCGATGGGGAACAATCAATAACAAAAATCATGCCGTAAGAAATTGCGATCTAGATCATAGAAAAAAAAAATAATATGAGTATGGTCACGGGTAATGAATGAGGGTCACGATTTAAGAGAGCGAATTAGGCTTATTCCTGAAATAAGCGATTAGTGGTCATGGTAGAAAATATAGGGCCAAGAATGAGGACGAGGAGTTTAGGATGATGACATAGCAACATCGAGTGATAATGGTCATGGTGATAGGACAGTTAGAGGAAGTTCTAGTATAACGCCTTCGTCCTTCTAAAATAGGTGAAGGCGAAAGAAATAAGGAGTTCGAAGGAGGCATTATCGAACACGAATACGTGGTTCAAAGACGACCGAATAATTCAAAAGGAGTTGCCAAGGCAGTCGTGGATGGGATTCTAAAGGCCAAGTTTTAATTATGTTCCATCCACGTAGAATAATAGACAGAAGCGAACCGAAGTGCACTTGGTTGATCAGACCATCATGCACCGGTTCTGATTAGACCATATGTTAGTAGACATGCCCAAATAATATATGTCTTGAAACAAGCTTGATAAAAAAATAAGCTTGCAAAAACTAGGCTACATTAGCATCATTAGTCAAGATGGAAAAAACATAGGCACGAGAGATTAAGATTGAAAGAAAGCAGAATGATTCTAAGTCATATCCTGTGTTGGTCTCTATACAGTCGTCCTATAGTCTTCTTGTCCATGTCCTTGGTTGACTAGATGGGTTAGGGTCCTCTAAATTCTAGAATCTAAGTAAACTTGCTAAGATAGGTCGCAAGGACAAAGGGGTTGCTAGGTCATAGGGCATTCTACCCAATTTAAAAGAATTAAACTAATGGTGTTTGGGACATCTAGCTAGTAGGATCAATCTAGCAAGCACGAAGGGAAGATAAGAATAATGATAGAAGGAATCAAGCAAGATGCAATCGATGAGTCGAACGGTAGTTCGAATATGGAATCGAGAAAAGAGGTCAAGCAGGTGGATGAGATCCTAGACTTCTAATCCTATACGCAGGCTTGCTTGGCACGGTAAAGTAACCAAACAATTTATCGAGACCTGCATGGGCCACCACAAAAACATGTAACGCCTCAGTCCCAAAATACGTAGGACTAGGAACGTAGACATGCCAGCTGTACTCATACGAAGTATACTCCAATATATGGAAGCCTCGTATGAATACATAAGCTGTAAAATGCAGTAGAACCATAACTAATCTCATCCACACCAAATAAAAGAATAAAATATATCATATAATGAATATGAATTGTCTTGATAGGTACATATAGTTGGGCGGAGACAAATCCACTACCAACTATAAAAAGAAATACATAACAAAAGAAGGATTTTGGCGAGCGAAGCGAAGATGATCCAAGTGCAATCATCCTCATAGAAAAAGCAACAATCACAGCTAAAGCTAGAACACCTGCGAAAAATAATAGCACACACCAGGAGAAATAACCAGGTCCTCAGAGAGACGTAACAAGACACATAATATCATGCCATATAAACTGAATAAATATTGCTCAAATAAATAAGTCAATTGAATTATAACATGGTCCAATACGCACCTATTGAACGAGCATACCATCCCCCCAACCAAACAAGGACAGGATATGGTAAACTAATTCATGGTGACGTATCTTTCTATACTATGAATCCAATATGGTATCCGGACCCCAACAAGGTTCAATACCTTCTTATCGAAGTAGTAAGTCACACCTACAACCAAACAAGGACAAGATGTGACGAACTATTCCGCGACAAGTTATTGTTCCAAGCCACGGTCAGATACAAGTACCTAAACTAAAAATACTTGTACCTAACGGATAAAGGTAGCCTACCGTTCTAAGTGATATGTAGTTAAGAACAATCCTTCCTACGCATGGGCCCTGGCTAAATAGGATCGACATAGTCGCCCCTTGGGCACTAGAGGCCCCATCAGTAAGAGCATAACGTTTCGCAGAATCGTCAGTGGCCGTCAGTAATCATGGATAATCTGACCCGCATCTCCGGCGGAGCTCACGGGTTACAAAAGGAAAAGTGCATCGAAGCCCATACGCTAAGGAATTGTCCTCCCCGTCCAATGCCTACTATGTTGTATCCACAACAGTAAACCTCTATAACCGCTAAGTCAAAACTAGCATGCAATTCTATTAGCGGTTAATCCTATCGCATGGCTTTTACGTACTGGTGGCCAGCCAATCACGCACGTCCGTGTTCTACATGTGACACACAACTTTGTGATACAACGTGTCAAGGCCATGAATGCAACACACAAAGGTGGTCCCTTAAATCTAGGTTTAATGTGTAAGAAAAATAATACATAGCAGGAAATATAAATGAACAGTAAGTTCTAACAGGTTATGCCATGTATCACAGTTTATTTTGCATAAAAAATAATAAACAATGCATGAAATATGAGCTAAAATAAATAAACAGCAAATGGCAAGGTGTCTTTCCTGGTAGGACGCCTGGTGTACTGCAATGCTCAATGTGGCACTAACTGCGACTTCGGTGTTACAATGGCTCAAAGGCTTCTGACAAGGGCACGGACAGTTCCATTGAGTCCAGAATGGTCAATTTAGTTATGGTGGACATAAGAGAGTACAGAATTTGTAGTAGAGTAGAAATTATATGATGGGTTGCGAACACGAGGATAGTCGAAGAAAATTGGAAAATAATAAATATGTGATTTTGAAAAGTATTTATAATACTTAAAAATATATTTTCATTAGCTTAAAATAGTTTTTAGATAAATGCTTAAAATTTAAATAAACCGTTTTTAGGCAAAACTCCAGTTTGTTCAAATAAATTTTTTAGGTAAAAATACTTTATCTTATTAGTAAAAATAATACTAATAATAAATATTTGAAAGACTAGTAATTTATTTCATAAATTTGGAAACTACCCTTTATGGGTCAAAATGCTTTTAACTAAATAATCTAGAAAATTATTATATTTTACAATATAGGGGTAAGCCAAGCCTCATGATATAACCTTTTTAGAAAAATATATAATTTACCTACAAATATTTTAATAACAATTATTATCGTAATAAATAACCAAAATATATAAAATATATTTTGTTGTACAAACATGCTATTTTTTAATAATAACAAAAATTTTAAAACCATAAATATAAGAGTAATAATAATAATAATAATAATAATAAATATAATAATAAAGACAATAATAAAGATAATAATAATAATAATAATAATAATAAAATAAATAAATAAAAGTAACAGTAAACAACAACAACAAAAAATAATAAATAAATAAGTAAATACAGCGGCATCAGTCCTTTTCTTGTAAGAGGGGAAGTTAGAGAGCTTAACACAAAAAAAAAGAACAGAGGAAGAGGAAAAGGATGATCGGAGAAATTTGGGGGCGGAGGAAGTGAGCTCGAGAGAGAGGGAGATGAAGAGAAGTCCGAGGAGAGAGTGGGAGAGGGTGGAGAGACGAGCGGACCGGACGGCTGACGGCTCGCGCGGGGGCTCGCCGGTGGGCGCGCGGCGGAGCGGGCGAGAGGGAAACGGCGGAGAGGGGTTTGGGGGGTTCGGCGAAGATCGGGAGGCACGGTGCTCGGACGCGGAGGATAGACGGAGGTGAAGACTCGACGGTGAGGGTTTCCAACGGCGTACGGGTTGCGCGCGCACGGCTCGCGGTGGAGCTCAGCCGGTACTGGTGCGACATCTTGCGGAGGAGCGGAGGGGTCGAGGACAGGCGTGCTCCGGCGGTTGCCGGTGGCTGGTCGCGTCGGGCGGTCAGGTATGTAGGGTTAGGGTTTTATTTTCTGTTCTTGGTGGCGGTAGTTTGGTTGGCGGGATGCCGATAGTGGTGGTGGTGGTGTTCGGCTGAGGCGGTGGTGATAGGAGAAGTGGTCGGAAAAAGGTTGGGGGTCGGGTTGCCGGGCTGGTTGAGGTGACGGCCACAGCGATGGTGGCCGGTTTGGTGGCTGCGGTTGCGGCCGGGAATGGCCGTGGTGGGGAGACGGTTTCCAGAGTCGAGGGTGGCCGGGGCTGGTAGAATTTGGAGGGCACGAGCGGGGGAGACGGAAGAGAGGCGGAGGGGATGAGAGTCGGGGGACCTTCCAGGCGGTCGGAAACTCCGGGGGGCGATGCCGTACTTGCGACGACGGCGGATCAGGCTGGACGAGGGTTAGGGTTAGGGTTAGGTTTAGAGTCTTGGGTTTGTGTCCTACATGACAGGTGGAGTCGAAGTCGTGTGGGGATGTGTCCGACACGAGGAATTAATGTAATTGTAAACAATGGAATAAGATTATGGATGGTGGAACACGGACACGATACACGCACGTTGGTTGGAGAAATGTTCGTGGAATAATTATGGCTTATGGAGAAATAATAGAGGAGTACCTGCCTATTTATAGGATGTGGAAATTCCCATTAAGATAAGGATTAGGATATTTAAACCCAATTTAGATAATTCGTAATTTAATTTAAATCATTCAAATCTAATTCCAAATACAAATCCAATTTAAATTAAATTATTTTAGTTTGAAATCATTGGATAAATCAAATTTTAAATATTTAACTTATTTAAATAATCCAAAATTTTAAATCAAGGTTTAAATCGCCACAATAATTTTAAAATATATTTTCCAAAAATACTAATAATAATAATTTTGAAAATTACATTATTATTTAAAATAAACTAATAGATAATTACTAAATATGTATGTATGTACAAATAATGTTATCATAATTATGCTTTTCTAGTATACAATAAAAGTATTATTTATTATTAATAATTGTGAGAAATGAAAGGCTTTTTAAATAAAATAACAAACTTGAGAATTTTGGAACGATAACAAAATAATTATTATGTATATTATTTTGAAACTTTAAAAATAGAAAAAAATTCAAAAATATGTACGCTCGCACATAATCGTACTCGTCGAGCAATTTCGAAAAATAAAATTGCGTGCGCGACTTATAATACGACTACACGACATATAACCCAAAAATTTAAATCAGTACCAAATTTAATATATAAAAATAATAGTAGAAAATTTTAGTGGTTTTACACTCTCTACACTCACACGCCCTCACACAAACACCCTCACATGTATTCCTCTCCTATCACTCTATGTATATATATATATATATATATATATATATATATATATATATATATATATATATATATATATATATATATATATATATATATATATTATAATGTAGCCTATGTCTAATGTGATTGTCTATATAAACTAAATATATTAATATGTGCATATGTGTGGTTATTATATTAATTTAGATATAGTTTAATATGTGTAGATATGTATGATATAGCTATATGGCCTATGGCCTATATACAGGGCATATAGCTTATGGCCTATAGCCTGTGGCTCATTGCCTATGTGTATGGCATGGATGTCAATAGTGATTGTGTTATTGGCTTGTATAGCCTAGATAGTGTGTGTGCTTGCTAGAATAGGCTGGTTAGGCTTAGTGAGACTTGTTTTGCTTAGGCTTGACCTAGTTAGACTAGTCTAGTTGACTAAAGTTGACCGAGAGTTGACTTTAGTCCAGTTTGACCCCAAACTTCATGTAGTTGCATTGTAGCAGTCTGTTATATTATTTTAGACTTATAGTGTCTTGTACTGTTCTAAAGGAGACAGACACCACTCATCGGACAGTAGATACTCTTCAGATACTCAGGATACAGGCGAGTACATTCTCTGATCATTTCATATCATGTTTAGGATTATATTTCTTGCTTTAGATTACTTTACATGATGCTGACACGTTGGAAACACGGATTAGTACTATATGGATCTTATCGTGCGATGTTATCCCCTTAGCGGATACCTCGGGTATTTCATGTTCGTGTACTTTATTATGAGCATCGTGTACTCCTTGTGTTCGTGCTTTTCGTGTGCAAATCGTGTGAAATCATGTATACTCATGTGCTCACATGATCTTCGTGTACGACTATACTTCGTGTGCAACAACATAACTTGGCTAGATCCTTGTGTATTGATTGGGGCGGGGGAGTAGAAGTGGTTATGTATTCAATCCAGTAGATAACTCGTGTGCAACCTCTTTAGATTACTCGTGTGCAACATCGTGTCGTTTACATCACCGTCTTGTACTCTGAATCACTAGTACTGTTAGTTCTCATATATATATTGTATCTATTTACTTACAGACTTCCTTTTTACATCATGTTGTTTTTCAGTTTTATGTATCTTACTCTCTAGCATGTTTATATTTCCTAACCTGTTATGATTTGTTGAGATGTACTGTACTCGCTCATGTCCTGACTGGACTTGTTGAAAATATTACAGAGGACGAGGCTGAGGCGTTCTGCCCTACTTATTACGTGCTACCCTAGAGGACTGTTGTGACCTGGACCAGCAGCAGGACCCACTAGCAGTGGATGACACTCCCCTAGATTAGGATGTCTTTCATTTAGTCTATTCCTGGATTACAGTATTGAGATTCTGAGATGTTATTTGGGATATGTATTTATTTAGACACTTAGACTTATCTGGATTGTATCTCTGTAATTTTCATTCTGTTCTTATCTATTTATCTATCTTTTATCGTGCTCTACCTTAGATGTGATTGAGACTGTATTTGCTATGTCACCTCCATTCAGAGTGTATATACTGTACAGGTACCTTATATATTGTTAGATGTTTGACCTAAGACAGCGTTCTACCGCCGACACTGCGACGTAGGCTGGACGTACCCACGTCTCGTGTCCTTACTCTAGGGTGCGGGTCGTGACACAGGCTCAAGTCGCTGAGCTGTATATGCAGGCCACAGACACCAGATGGAGGCTCGATGAGTGTTCAACAAGAGGTGGTGTTAGCCCAATGATTATATCATATTTTTGAATATGGCTAATCAATTAAGTTTAACATAATGACGTCACTAATATTCATGTAATCACTATTATGTTGCTACTTAAACTTAGCATTGTCCTAATGTTAGCATTGTCCTAATATCAATATTGCTATGCTTGTATCATATTGGTTTCGTTTGTCTAACATGTATTTGTAGACATGCTGTAAGCATGATCAAGCTTTGTCAAACCAGGACATATGCAATAGAGAATTATTGATGGGCCAAAGACGGCGTTATACAAGAAGATTTTTCTGAACTGCCTAACGACCTATCCGGGGCCTCGCATCGGGGGTTCCGCTGCCCGGTCAGCGGACAGGGGTCGAGGGGGCAGCGCCCCCCGTCAGGGGTTCGGGGGCGAAGCCCCCGAAAGGTATTCAGATTTCCAGATCTGTTTATCTTTGGACGATTGCCGTCAGTAAAAAAGGCGTCTTCAAGTCTGCTCAAATATTTGAAGAAAGGCGTCATCAAAGGGCTCATGGTTTTCCTATTTCGTCAATGTATTTTGCATATTTATTGAGTCTAGGAATACGATGTAAACTGCATCGTACTGGCAAATCGGCTACCCAAGAAATGTTTTCAAAATACCCTTTCATTTTGAAAACAAGCCCACTTACAAAAGCCCAAACTACTTCCTAACTGTCTGACTTTTCAAAAAGTCCAAAAACCAATTTGCAAAAACCCTGACAGAACTCCAACAAAACTCCAGGAGAATTCGGCCAGAATTCGGCCAGAGTTCGGCCAGAGTTCGGTTAGTGAACGTTGCTTTTTGAACTTGGTCTTCCTGCAGTTACGGATCCCACCGAGATTTTCTCATAGAGTTCTGTCCGAATTCTGCCCGAATTTTGTCAGAATTCTGCCTTTGGAAAAACTATAAATAGAGAAGGATTTCGATCATTTCAACTTACTCCTTCACTTTCATATATCTTCTCTATAAGCCTACTACTTCTTCCAAAGTGTTCTGAGCTTTCATTTTCAAATCCCAAGCCAGTTACAATCCTCTAGTCGATTTGCCAGTGCGGTACGGTCTAGAAGTTTCAGAGTGGTTGTAATCGGAGACTTGATTGAAGTTAAATACTTCACAATTGAAGTTGGTCGAGTACTTCGGATCAAAGCTCGCGTTGTAGAAGTTGCAAGAACTTCGGATGAAAACTTGTGGTAATTTTCCATAGTGGATTCAACTGGAAGCTAGAGTTCTTCCGACTGGACTAGTCCTCAACAGAGGGAAACCAGTATACATCCTTGTATTTGCGTTTGCTCTCTACTCTCTACTTTCTATTTACATATCTGTGACATATTCTGTGATCTTGTTGCTAACAATTTTTAAATAGTTAATTTTCGCTGCCTACTCTATTCACCCCCCTCTAGAGTATTATGCTTTACAACTCGTTCCTACAATCGGTCCTACAGGTGGATCATCAGGAACTTGCTGAGGAGGGCCTTTGAGAAGCTTTGAGGGATACGAAGGATTCGGTTCGTCGAGACAAAGCGACGGATGGTAATGAGTCAAAGATTGAGGGTCAGTCTGTCGGTCCCATGACAGCTGGTCGGTCTTCAGGTGGGGATTGCTCTACGGATCCAATTTTGGCGACATGTGGTTTGCCAAAGCTTCACGGAGTGACAATGGTTTCAGCAGTTCGAAGCCAGGGAGGAGATCAAGGTTTGCAGCAAAATCAATCTAAGGCAAGAGCATCATCAATCACACAGTTCAGGGGGAGATGTGGGTCATCGACGCATGCACGGTGCATGATATTCTCGTCGAGGATGCATGTGTATGGGGGAGCTTCAAGTTTGGACACGAAGGTAGGCAGGTTCAGGAGTTCGAATCTCAAAAAAACTGCACAGTCCACTTGGTTGGGCCAGCCAAGGGTAAAAAAGCTTGTCGGAATATTAACACTTTTTGGTGGAAGACGGAAGTCGGGGATAGGTAGCCAAGACTTGCGGTGAGGCTGATCGTCGGGAACTTTGGTCTTGGTCATATCATTGATATCAGTTGGATCCCAATGGTGCTGGAGGTGCTACGCATGGCAGCTAGCGTCGACGTGACGGTCGAGGAGCTAGAGACAAAGGAATATGCAAAGCAGCTCGAGGGATCAGGATCAGTGGCATGGGGGAACAGGAACTCTAGCGCGGGACGACATGCATGGAGTCCACTTGAGGACCCATGGGGTCAATATCCTCTCATCAGAATAGAGGGAAAGATTGTTGGAGTCCAGTCTGAATTTGGTAACAACATATTTGTGGAACCAAAATCTAGTTAAATATTTAATTTGATTAGATTTGGATGTCCATAATTGGTGTTGTGCTATTTTAGATATAATAGGATTCTTATTTTAGAAAATCATATTATGATCTAAAATAAGTTGTTGATGGAGTATTTTAGGCATAATAGGATTCCTATTTTATTTCTATTTAGGAAATCCTATTATGACTAGATTATTGGTTTTCTCGTCCTATATATATGGGGTGAGAGTGGAGGTACAAAGCACAGCACAAAGTAGAGATTCGGGGTGCTCGTCCACAAGAAAATCTAAGAGAAAGTTCATACTTTTCTCTTAGGACTTCGCCATCCAAGACAGAAGGACGAAAAAGATCTAATCAAGGAGTCGCCAACTTCGGTTAGGAAGATTACTATGGGTTGGTGAGTGATCTCAATTGTAATCTTCTGTTTTTTTCTTGATAGTGGTGAGGGGGTTGAACCTATTAGGACAAAGGGTTCTACGTGAGTTTTGTCAATCATGTAATTTTATCTGAGTTATTAAAGGTTGAGATTTGTCCAGATGACGTACGTTACCGCCATATACTTGTCTTCATCTTGTGCTTGATATCCGTTAGACGGGGATTGGTTTTGATCAGGTGGGTTGGCAAACGCTTCTGCACTCGCCCAACATGAGGAAGGATCCGCATTCCCTCACTTTTGCACTTTCCATGCATCCCCTCTTTCACATCCGTTGGATTTTGATTAAGTCATCTAATCCTAACCGTTGATTTTTCAACGGTTAAGATTAGATGACTTAAACAAGATCCAACGGGTGTTATCATGGAAAAGCATATCCCTTCTCATATATATATATATATATATATATATATATATATATATATATATATATATATATATATATATATATATACACTCAAACCGTTACCAGTACCATTATACTATATTTTAGTCGGTTTCATAATTCGATATCGATGCATAATTTGAATTTAATTTTTCGTTAGGGTCGTATTTGCTCACCCCTGATAGCAGCAGCTGCAGCTATCCATTACTCGGCCCAGGTTCAATGAACGGGTTGGATCCAAACTGGACCAGCTCCGAGAAAGTCTGGCTCCAGAGCCGTTTCCTATTTTGCCGCCAATTTAGGAAAACTCTTACCGATATGGCAGCACAGTTACTGCCCACCCCCTCCCCCACAGGATCCGATGCAACACCGGTACCGAATCCAAACTCTTACTCACTTATCACCTGCCACGTGTCCAGTGTGCGCAACATAGGACACGTGGAATTGCAGGACTGGTGTTGCTCCTCTCCCCTTCCACTTCCCCTCGATCCTTCCCAAATGAAAAAAAAAAGCAAATTCCCAATAAAGAAGAATGAAAAAGAAAATAAATAAAATAAAAAATCTCTAAACCCTTTTATTTCTCATTCTACTGTTGTGCACTTAAAAGAGAGGATTTTCTTCTTGATATCAAGTAATTCTGGTAATATTCTACTCTTTGTTTTTTAATTTATAAATTTATATATCATCATCATCATCATCATCATCATGATTATTATTATTATTATTATTATTATTATATGTTCATAGTCTTTGAATTTTGATGTAAATCTATATTCTCTGTTACAGTTTGCTTCAATGATAGATTAATATTTTGCTTCACAATAATCCTTTTCTTATGTGACATTGAGAATTATATTGTGTCCAGCATTTTTTTTTTTAAATTTCTTTTCTTGTAAATTGATTAAAAATAAGATAGGTCTACTACTCATTAATTGGACCGTGTTGGTTTTATGATATGATTCTCTCATGTTTCTAGCTATAAAAAAATTGACAGTGATTGGACGTATCTATCAACATAGAGAGTTGACATCATGTCGACATTAGTTCAGAAGAACTATGGCAATTGTTTTACGGAGCAAGTATTACATTGATTGAATAGTTTTTCCAAGTAGTGTATATATTTAGTAATCAAAATGGGTCATGGCTATACAATTTTGCAAATTTTGGCTAAAATTTTGGCTAAAATTTAGTATATAAATCCTTGCCCATACAATTTTGGCTAAAATTTTGTTGTTTTCATGTCTGGGCTTCTAGTGTGAACATTTTTCGTATACACCATGAAGACACCCATGCCCTATAGGAACAATAGCCTCAAAATTCAGTGGCATGTCCATGTGGTCTTTCATGTCACATTGTGTCGAACAAGTATTAGACACGATCAGACACTCCAAAATGCACTAGGCTGCGGGAAACTATGAGCTATATTTCTATCACCGTGTCTGTGTAGGTGTTGTGTCAAAAATATTGTCAGTGAAACCTCATGATGCAAGTTTGATGGAAGTTGTATTATTTCCTATCTATGCATTCTCTATGACCAACATCTTAATGCAATTTTGCAAATTGGTCTCTCTGTTTGTGAGCATTGCAGTATAAGTGAGGAGATTAACGCATAGATGCACTCGCGGAACCAGTGGGGTGGCTCTTTCGAGATCCAAGTGGAGGCGGTTCCCGAGGACGAGCAGAGCCAGAACATGGACATGGACCGGGCCTCCCTCCTCCGGCAGCAGCTAGGCGAGACCCAGCAAGGCTGGCTGCTGGGGCCGCAGGACCAGAAGAAGGAGAAGTATGTCGATTTGGGGTGCTTCATGTGCAAGCTCAAGGTGTTGAGATGGTCGTTGTGCGCTCTTTTGATAGGAATTATAGTCATCGGAATCCCTACCGTCGTCGTTAAGAACCTGCCGAAGCACAAGGAGGTGGTGACTCCACCGGACGAGTACACGGTTGCACTGAGAAAGGCTCTCCTCTTCTTCAATGCACAGAAATGTGAGGCTCTCTTCCACATTTTATGTACTGAACTTCGACACTTTAGTTGCTCTGTCAGAATTTAACTGGATAATCTTTGATCTACGAAGAATTTGCCAGATTAATATGTAGGATCGCACAAAGTTATCACATGCCATTATGCTAATTTTTTGAGTTTGTCACATTTGCGTGTTATAGCTTCTTCACTGTTACCAGTTTTGGTCTTGGAAAGTAGTCCGCATTGTTGCATATTTGAACAGAATATGTGTTATGAAGTGTAATTCACTTCATAACAATAAGACATTTTTATGAATATACTAGTGAAGTTTATGGAGTTAAAAAAAATACTAAGAGAAAGCCGAGTGTCTCAGTAAAGCTTGGAAAAGAAGTTCCATAATATAAAACCAACAAATGTAAGTTATGGGTTTAACTATTGAAAAACTTGTATTGCAGATAATCCATTACCTCATAAATTTTGTTAGACCAAAACTAGGCCAGATATGGCCTCCTTGATCATTTCTACTGTTGTTATGAACATCTCATGCTCGTTTATTAATTATGTAACATTCTTTTAAGTTATCTTTGGATCAATTGTTTTTTCTTGATAGAACTGTTGAGTTGTTATCCGACTCGAGTTTTTCAAGCAATAGAAGATCCTAAGCAACATAAATGGTGCCAGTAGTACTTACTAAGAATACTACACAGACATCTTTGTCATGTTACTTTGGTTAATCCAAATAGTTCATAAAATGATAGAGATTTTATTTTCAGGAAGAAGAAAAAAATTCCTTGTGAATAGGCCTGTTGTGCTTCTAGCTAAATGAAAATTTTCCTTACGGATAGGTCATGGACTTTCGCAATCTTGCATTTGGTGTGTAGCAAACTAATTTGTCGGAACTTCTATTCTCTATCAGCAGACACTTCGTCTTAGTCAAAACTTTTTTTTTTCTTCTATAAAGTGCTTATGAGTTGTTGTTGCTTTGTTCCTATGTTCATAATCAAGATGCTTTCTGATTTTCTCAGCTGGATCAGCAAGCTGATCGTCTTAGTCAAAACTTTTTTTTTTCTTCTATAAAGTGCTTATGAGTTGTTGTTGCTTTGTTCCTATGTTCATAATCAAGATGCTTTCTGATTTTCTCAGCTGGATCAGCAAGCTGACTATATTTTTTTGCTGCAGAGTTGCATTTCTTTTCAGAAATTGAGTTCAAGATTACCATTTTAATTGATAGAATGATTGATTCAATTCCAACGAGAATATGGTGTAATTAATGAGATTAGTTTATTATTCTCTTGCTGACAAATGACAACCCTCATTGATGTGTTTTTTGGGTTAGGGGGTAAAATATCTTGCCTAATTCCTGGCTTCGAGCTAGATTTTCGTATATATATATATATATATATATATATATATATATATATATATATAAGTTATATATTTGTAGCTTACGAAATCTAGCTTTTATTGTTCTTCGATGTTTTCATCAGCTGGCCGCTTGCCAAAGAACAATGGTATCTCATGGCGTGGAGACTCCGGCCTGAATGATGGGTCTACGTTATCGGACGTGAAAGGTGGCCTTGTAGGAGGTTACTATGACGCCGGAGACAACATAAAATTCCATTTTCCAATGGCCTTTTCCATGACTCTCCTAAGCTGGTCAGTGATAGAGTATGGTCATAAATACAAAGCTGTAGGAGAATACAACCATGTTAGAGATATCATCAAGTGGGGAACTGATTACTTGCTGTCGACTTTCAATTCTTCAGCATCCACAATCACCAAAATGTATAGCCAGGTAAGCAGATTAGAACAACATATCATTTCTTGTGATGTGGCCGTCTTATGTTTTTTTCGTTGTAAAAGTCTATAAATTAACCATGGATTTTAAATTGTTCTGAGTATAAATTGTGCATATACAATATATAAAGTCATTGCTATCTCATGTTTCTGCATCGTGATTCAGTCGTTTCCTGTTATTTCATCAATCATTTACTAGCTGACACTCCGAAAATTGGTCCCGTGTCCGTATCTTGTCGTGTCAGATACATATTAGCCACGGTGCTGACACCCAAAATAACACTAGGATGCAGCAAAATCAATGTTGTGCCCAGGTTGATATGTATTTTGTTGTGTGGTATTCGTGTCCGTGCATCAGAGTGATAGCTTCTGCTTCAACTGATTAGGAAGCCTTCCCATTCTAATCCAATGGCACCTGCTCCTTTGCACACATTGTTGCAAATGGATTCTCTTTGCTACATGTACAGAACTGTGCATTATATCTTTCTAAATGGTAATTTACAAAGCTGCAATTGGTTTGCAACCAACACTGACGACTAAACACGTCTTTTCACCTAATTTTCCAGACATCCAATTAGTAAAGGTTTACTGATCTTTGCGTATATTCATTCAGCTACAATCTTTAAGCATTCCCATCAAGACATAAATTTGGTGCAGGGATGTAACTCAATTTGGTCCAAATCTTTTGAAGGCAATTACAGAATCTCTTACTTAAGTGCCCTTTAAATGGATCAGCATATAACCAAAAATCTAGAGCTTGATATGGGTCGATGCAACGATCAGGTTGAGATTATAAACCAATGGTGTATCATTGTAACTTAAACCATTTGTGCCTAATTTCTACTTGACTGCCATTTAAATGGATCATCTTATAACCAAAAATCTAGAGCTTGATATGGGTCGATGCAACGATCAGGTTGAGATTATAAACAAATGGTGTATCACTGTAACTTGAACCATTCGTGCCTAATGGGAAATTGATACTTCTACCACTTGTATTGTGGCACTGTATCTATGTGTAAGCGAGCACTGTATCTATGTGTAAGCGACTCAGCATTATATGTTATATGCTTGGGAATTTTAGTAACAGTTTTTTTATCATCATCTTCAACACAATATTAAGTATATGCTACTTAAAATGCTGGTTTCTGTTGTTCCTTCAGTCGCCAGAGATACGGAGAAGTTTCATATCCCTCTATATATTTTGTCTTTCAATAATAGATTATTAATCTGCAGCAACCAATATTTCTCAAATCATTGTAGTCATTTCACGAAAAGATGTCGATGAATAGATAATGTATGCTTATATGGTTCATCTTTCTTAGGTGGGCATGGCAAGGGAAGGTTCAACCTCTGCAGATGACGAACACTATTGTTGGCAGAGACCCGAAGACATGAATTACCAGCGTCCCGTACAAGCCTCGACTTCTGCCCCCGACTTGGGGGGAGAGGTGGCAGCAGCACTTGCTGCTGCTTCAGTTGTGTTCCACGACAAGACCGCATACTCTAAGAAGCTTGTCAATGCGGCCGCAACTGCCTTCAGGTTTGCTTCTGATCAAGGACATAGATCAACCTATTCCTTTGGGAACGACGCTATCGCGTCGTTCTACAACTCCTCTGGATTTTGGGATGAGTTGATGTGGGGAGCAGCTTGGATGTACTACGCGACTGGTAACTATACCTATCTCTCAGTTGCAACTAGCCCGGCACTGGCTAGGAATGCCAATGCCTTGTCTGATGTACTGGATTTCAGAGTTTTCAGTTGGGACAACAAGCTTCCGGGAGCTGAGTTACTCTTAACGAGGCTTAGGATCTTCTTGAACCCTGGGTATCCTTATGAGAACATGCTTCACGGCTACCATGCTACTTCAGGGATGAACATGTGTTCTCTTCTTAAGCGGTTCCATATCTTCAACTGGACTCACGGTAACGCCTACCATATCCTTTTTTTTTCTCCAACTCCTTTCCTTTTGGATAAATTTGTTAAGTTCACTGAGACATGTAACAAGTAATCGTGTGGTTTCACTGAAATCATGGCTCATTAAAAACATGATAAAAATGATTTTGCACTTCGACACGAGCAGGGTGTCTGACACGGTAACTCACCAAAATCCAGACACAAGGACTTTAGAAATAAGCATATATTTAAGATGAAAATTTATATGACATGGAGTTCGTTTTTGTATATGAAGGAACTTAACAAGTACAAGATGGGCAAGTTTATAGTATTTACCAAATGGTGGCATAATAGGCTTCACCATGTGTGAAATGTTTACAATTCATAAACTTGGACAAGCATATATGTGTTTAAGCAAGTGGCAGACACAGATGACGTATATCTGTGTGTCAGACACGGATTGGTACTGAATGGGCACGACAATTCTAGAAGTAATATGTATCCTACAAATCATAGGTTAAGAACTTTGTTGCATGGTCACGGGAATGGAGTTCGTATCAATATTGTGTCTGCACACTTACCCATGTCTGTATTCGTGTAATATAGGTGATTATACTCTACCTATCTGAAAAGGTCTATACCCGGCATCCGTATCGTGTCCTTATCCATATTGTTTCCTTGAGCGTATTTGTGTCCGTATTCATGCAACATAGGTTAAGGCTCAGGATAATGCATGAAATCAGAAACAAGAAAAAAGATAAGGTATTTCTGTTTATAACTCGACCTTGACTGGGTGCAGAGACTGTTTAGGTCGATCACAATTTATCGATGGTTGCTCTCAAGTTGCAAGAGCTTAAACTTCATAAACAGTATAAAAGTCGCACTACCATACTAGCCTTCTTCTCTCGATTGTCCTTACCGTAGTTTTTGTCTTGGCTCGTCATTCGTATTCACTCTTTGGCTCGTTTGGCATCTAATTCTCTACAGCGAATCATATGATGTTACCTCTTCATTCATATATACTCTTTCCTAATGTTGGGGAACTTGGTCGTAGTGTTGGTAGGCCTGTCAATGGTTGACCGAAAATCCGTATCCGATCCGTATTCGAACCGATAATATCCGAAATTTTGGATACGGATACGGATTCGGATATCTTGTCGGATATCGGATACGGATACGGTAAGTGCCATATCCGAACCAATAATATTTAAATTTTTTAATAAATTTAAAATATGTGGCTTTCAGAAATTTATAATTCAGCCAGCCCATCACGGGGGAGCCCATGAGCGGCCCCAACAGTGAGCAGTCCGTCCTGGACTGAAGTCTAGAAGGTTGCAACCCTAAAAACTCTTTTTCGAGTTTCGGCGGAGGCTCTCAGGAATCTATCTTGCCGTGTGTTTTGCCATTTTATGAACTAAATGTCAACTACAGTGTGTTGATTATTCTGCAGCTAGCTTGGATTTGCATACAAGAAGGGAACATAATCGCGGGGCTGCGACTGCCCAACTGGTCATCAACAGAATTGTTGCGGTTGCATGCTTTCGGCTAGGTCTTTTGGCCAGGCTGTGCAAGATTTAGGCAAGGTGACCGTGATAATGTCCGGAGGTCTAGCCTGGAATAGTTTCTAGGTTGCCATGGCATTTTTATTTAGAAATCAGCCTTCCTGGAGGCAAAGCTCCTGTAAGGTGCATACCTCCAGTTTATGTATGAGCCTTGTGTGGAGAATTTCTTGTTGTATGTATTTTTTTAGTAATCTTATTGATTCGGATATTATCCGATATCCGATAAAATTATCGGTAACGGATATAGTAGCCAAAACGTATATCTGATCGGATATCGGATAGTTATCGGATATATCCGATAGTTAATGGTTCGGATATGGTATTGCCAATATCCGACCAATAAGCTACCATTGACAGGCCTAAGTGTTGGGGAACTTGGTGGTTAATGCATGATTAGAAAGATAACTATCCCTCAATTGGCTATTTAGATTTTACAGCAAAGTCTCGTAAGCATAGCTACACTGCCTAGGAATTTGGCACCAAAACATAGGGTTGATGTCAGGTTGACAGTCAATAGTCATAAAGACTTCGCAAAGCATTTGTGGAGATTTCTTGCAGTCCATAGGCGACCCTATTCTGATAGGATATGCACTGGATGATAATGGGATATTGCCCTATGTACAATGCAATTAGATAAGGATTCACATCATCAATTAATGGATCCAAGACATAGGCCACCACATCTATAGGGCTTTTTTGAGTTGAGTTATGGACCCATAGCTGACCACATATTTTGACGGGGAAAAGACTTCAATGATGAATGCATGCAAATCCAAAAAGCAATCAAACCAACAAAAAAAAAAAATCTGATTAATTAGAAGTTTATGATGATTATGAATGCAAATAAATCACAAGCAACTCTTAAATGGTTTTCTAGTAGTTCATAGATGAATATTAATACCATGTGGCTAGTTCAACTACTTGAAAATAACTTATGGGTAATGGATTCATGAGGGAAGTTTGCTAGCTTACTCATGGAATTTCATAACTAGGTGACATAAATCCATCTTGGCAGCAAATTGAGGGATATCGCAGGGAAAACCTCACTGATCAAAATACAAAAGTTATATTCAGGTGCAAGAAGTATAGTGAGATGCCATGTTTATAAGCTGATAGCGGTGAGCTATGATTTCCAAGTTATGTTTCGTTTGTAATTCATAAACTATATGTTCTGTTAATTTGCTTAAGAAGGAAAGTACATTTTTCTGTTAATTCCAAGAGTATTAATAGTGAAAACCAATATCGCTCCCTTTCTTACTTTCCGTAAAAATCATGATTTCAATTAGCAACTTCTTTGTTGATGATTTAGGGGGGTTGATTCAACTGAACCACGGGCGGCCGCAGCCGTTGCAGTACGTAGTGAAGGCCGCCTTCCTTGCATCCTTGTATGCAGACTACATGAATGCAAGTAGCATCCCTGGATGGCACTGTGGATCCAACTTTATATCCTCAAACTCCCTACGTAACTTCGCCATCTCTCAGGTTCTTGCTCGGAACTCTTAAGAACTTTGATTTATCACAGGTTGGCATTTTGGTAAAATTAACTAACCTATCTTTCTACTGTTATAACTGTCATGACAATACATTATAGGTGAACTACATCTTAGGCAAGAATCCTAAGAATATGAGCTACATTGTCGGTTACGGACACAAATACCCTAGACACGTTCACCATCGAGGGGCATCGATTCCTCACGACCAAAGGAAGTACTCATGCACTGAGGGGTGGAAATGGCGAGACACGAGAATGAAAGACCCCAATATCATCACTGGTGCCATGGTTGGGGGGCCTGATGGGAAGGATAGATTTGTTGACATTCGAAAGAACCATAGCTACACGGAGCCGACGCTGGTTGGGAATGCGGGACTCGTTGCAGCACTGATCGCCTTGACGGGCAGCGGCGGCAGAGGAGTCGACAGGAATACGATATTCAGCAGCGTCCAGCTTCTGTATCCATCTCCACCTCCACCTCCATCAAAGTGGATCCATCCTTGAGACTTGGGTTTTTTTTTTTTTTTTTAAAGAACTTCTGTGTAATTTAAGTTCTTTCATGCTACTAGAGTTAGTTGGAAGAAATTTTATGTGCAAGTTGGGATACAAAAGAAGATACAAAATTGAATTGTTGAGAACATAAAATGGAAGATTGTGAAATCTGTGTTGGTTACTTCTGTTCTCCTTGGTTAAACTCAATGACCAAGTAGTTGGTGAAGGAGACCGTATTGTGTACATTTGATTGTGTCACGACCTTCTTGTCGGTGGAGTAGGTCTTCTCCTGCAGAGTCGTTATCTTGTTTCAATCGGAAAGAGACGCCTTTCGAAAAAACTTTGTTTACGTGAAAAGATCCTATTACAAATTTTTAAGTATGAAAGTACACAAGAATTCTATTGTAAGTTTGTGATTCTGGAAAAGTGTGACGAGGGAGATAGGATCGACGCGTGATCCCTTTACTCTCTTGACGTATGGTGCAAGAAGACGGGACTTCGAGGCATTCTCAATGCTCAAAGGCGATGTCGAACAAAGTGCATTCTAAGTGGAAGCTTTATTCTTCCTCTTGATCCCCCTACATAGCAATAAATATGGCATATTTAAAGCTACAAGTGAAATGTGCAATTGGTCTGGTTCTTGCAGGAAAATGTTTCTAGCCACAGGAAGCATATGACGCCAACATCACAATGTAGGAACGTCGAGCACCGTAAATATAGCAGTTATAAAAAAGACAATATCCAACTATATAACAAGTAAAATGCGTGAAGTAAAAAAATTTAGAAAAACAAGCGCAAACATCAAGGTTTATACTGATTTTTCTCTGAGATGAGTAGTCTAGTCTTGAGAACTCTAGCTCGATGTTTAATCCACTATATAGTGAAATGCAAGCTTTGATCCGAATCACTTGCAACTTCTTAAAGACACCTCTTGCTTTGATCCAAAGACACGAACAACTTCACAACACAAGCCTTTGATGCGAAGGATTTGTCGACTTCAAAACTGGTGTGAAAACGAAATTGTTTTCAAGCCTTATTACAACTCGAACCAAACTTCTAAATCGAATTGAACTGGCACTTGTTTGGCTAGGAGTCATAAGGCTTAGATTAGGAAGATTGAAAAGCTCTGAGAACTCTTAAAGATATAGAAGAAGAAGAAAATGGATTGAGTGAAAATGAAATGAAAATCTATTATATTTATAGAGTTTTGGAGGACCGAACTCGGGCAAAGTTTGATTCCTTAACATTCATAAATTTGAACGTTGGGTTCCTTTTTTCCAGGTGGACATGATCTCAAGGGAACTAGGTCAAGGTAACCGAGTTCGGACAGAGTTCGGACAAAACTCGGTCCGAGTTCTGTTCCCCGGCATTCAGTAGGGTCCAAGTTAATTAGTGGGCTTTTTGGTTGGGTACGGTGACATGTTTGTAGACTGAACAAATATTGAATTAGTAGGCTTTTTGGTGGAAAGACTAGAAAGCTAACAAAGTGCCAAGTACGTCCATGTACATATTTTTTTAGACTCAATAAAATGTAAAATACATAATGAATTGAAAATGATCTTGTTCAGCAAACTTTGGCAATTTTGCGAAGACTCGTTGCAGTCATTTTAGTGAAGTCCAGCAGCTCTATTTGGTAGTACATTATTTGTTGTATCAAACCATATTTAGTCGGTTATCAAAATCAGGTGTGAACATTGACTTATGGGCCAACATTCTCCGCCATTTTGATAAATGACAAATTTTTATATATAACCGCAAATTGGTACTTCTCTCTCGTTGTCATTTAATGAAAATGATAAGCTCTGCCACAAATAATGAATAAAAAACAACAAATAGAGTGAAGAATCACACATAAAATTTATCAACGAGTAGCTTATGAGGACAAATAAGTAGCAGAAAAAAATCATAATGACATAGCAAAGTGCATAAACTACTCAAAGTAAGTTGGATGTTCAGTACATGAAAATATAAAAGATTCTACTACAAACTGAAATAATAAGTGAAAGTAAAGTGCAACATCTAAATGCAAATGTGATGTGTAACATCAGCAACGTCAACTAAACACAAATTACAACCAACAGATAAGACCTTAGCTAGTATCGTCACTAGTCTTAATAAACCGGTTCGGGACATAAAAAGTAGCATCAGGGTCAAAGTATCTCTGAGCATCCCGGCCGTCAAATCTATGTCCTGAAAGATGAGGGTGCCTGACCAGAGGGATATGAACACCAAGAGCATCGACCATACTTCACTGAATATCAGAAAGAGTGTTCCCAAGAGCTTGGGCCTGAAAGGTAGAACAAAAATCCGTCTAACGATATCTCTCGTCCTCAATTCTGTGACGATCGTCCTCAAGACGAAAACAATCATGGAGCATATCACGGAGATAGTCTAAGGTCACTGGAGCATGAGGTGTAGTGTCCCGTCCCAACATCGTTCCCCGTTCCTCGTTAGCAGGGAGCACTTAAGAAACGTTGTCGCTATCGATTGATCGGGACCGATTGAATTAAGATCCTTTCCTCGGTATGGAATGGCTTCTTCATAATCAAGTTCCATATTCAACAAGTTACGCCTCGAGGATAGACTCTGTAGCTGACTCAAAAGAGACCTCCCATTGCTCTGTCTTTCAGGCCGTACTAGCTTCTTTGGCTTTAGTTTTATGAATGCATTTTTGTGAATGTTTTCGATGGATTTTATTGCTTGCGTTCTTCGAACTTTGTATTTTATATCGATCTCGGAATAAAAGGGACGAGTGCTAATTCATTGCTTATGCGATTTCAAGTGATCGTGTAGGCACCATCTAGTGCAACCGTCCTCTTTCCTTTCACCTCAAGTAAATCTAGGTGAGTGGCCGACCTTTCTCTCCCTTGACCCTTTTGTTCTCCAAATCAATCAATAACATCATTGCGAATGAAATCTTAGATGTAGATGCATGGACACAACTGCTTATTTCTATAAAACAATGCATGCTTTACTTAAGTACTCTTGCTATAAAACTGTTATAAGTTTTACCTTACATATATGCCATAGAATTGTGTTAAACAAAGATTAATGTTATCAATAAATGTTGCAACGATAAGGCGGAACATTCTATTAATGAATGCTGCAATGATTAGGCGAACACATTGAAACTGTCTAATCTTTTAATAATGCGTAGACCATGCTTAAGCAATTATTTTAGTCTAGCATGGTCATGGACAACTTGTGCACAAGATTTCGCTTCCTCGAACAGCAACTCGGAGCCACGGGACCAATTCGACCTAGGAGGAATGCAAGATAACTGTGATGGATGCTAGTACGGGTCATTCAGGAACTTTCAGCAGGACTAGCTACCCGCTCTGAAAGGGTCGTTATCTCGACCAAGCTATACATCCAGGATGGCTTGAATTGCCAGTGACCCTCACCTACACATTGTTTTAGCTATAGATATAAATCTGATAGGGAAGTACATGGTAAGTTATACTGCAACGGTACGCTATATCGTAGGTAAGATCTATCAAAATTATTGGTTATGTCTTATTCAACATCTTATATGAAATTGATATGATGGCTAGAAAGCTCACTAAATGTACTGTATGCTTCATATAATTTCTACAACAAATGAGATCGAGGGATTAATTAGTCATTTACCAGTACACGACAATGTACTGACCCTCGCTCTCTACAGGTGTTACGAATCAAGAAAGCATGGCAGGGAGCTAAGGCAACGCTTGGAACCTTTGAAGCCTTGCTAGTGTACGAAGGCGATCTCTAACATTTTGAAGACTCTGATCAAGACCGTGCCAAGTCTCATCAACTCTCTCTGATTCCAGGTCTAAGAGAGTATTTTGTTGCTTATGTATAGAGGGATGTAACACTATCTCATCCGAGTCAGTTTGTTAGTCCGTACGGCCCCTTTTGTAATTGAGTCTAGTAAATAATTTATTATCAATGAAAGACAAGTTTCCTTCTGTTGCAAACATGTTGTTAAATTTCTACGTACTCTCTTTGTTGTTGCGTTTCGGATAACCTTATGAATGTGTCTTGTGCGAGCAGCACAACCTAGGCTCATACGACATCATACCCGGAGGCGATATCGATTCTATAAAATCGGGACATGACATAATAGTATCAGATACTTCCTTTGGCTTTTCGTCTTGAGTCTCAAAACCTTTGGCCTTGTGTCGATGAGATGAGTTATTCCATACAGTGAGTCCGTAATATTTTCTGAGACTAATGTGAGTTTCCTTCTAATTTTAGAAGTTGGAGAAGCTTCGGTCGTGAACGAAAAGAGTGCTTTGAGCGGCTCGAGTAGCTCAGGGGTTGAACCCTCGAAAGCCCCAATGGAACGAGTATTACGCATGTTGGAGGTGCAACAACGGTAAGCCGAGGCAAATTAACGCCAAAACGAGTATCACCAATGGTAAGTCAAAAACCAGCAGAGACAGACTGAGGCACAACATACTCAGTTTGAGACCTAGTTCGAGGCACAATTCAAGTTGCACCAGAAGCAGCTTGATACTCTATAACATATTGTCCAAATAGTTGTGGCCAATAGCAACTCTGCGACGACGCATGTCGCGACCGAGCCTACGGCTCGACCGATTGAAGTCGAACCGGAGGAGCTTGAGCGTCAGTCTGCAGCACCAAGAAGTAACAACTTTGAGGTATCAAAATTCAAAAAAATGTGCCGTACTTCCTTTCAGCGGTACCGAAGACCTTTCCACAGCTATCGACTGGCTGGAGGAGTTGGAAGATCATTTCGAACTTCTAGGCGTCGAAGAGTCTAAGAAAGTCGCATGCACTCAACTTCAACTACGCTTGAATGCGTACGATTGGTGGGTCGTGCAGAAGCGAGCAATCTGTCGCGACGACGATGCAATGGTGATCACTTGGGCCATATTCCGAAAGGTCTTCGAAGCCGAGTACCTCCCCGCAACCGTTCAAAAAGAAAAAGGAGAATGAATTTATGCAGCTAAGGCAAGAGAACATTATGGTACGGGAGTATGCAACAGAATTCAACAAGTTGGCCAAATTTGTCGGGGCATTCGTATCGACTACAGAGAGTCATGCTCGATGGTTCGAAGTGGATCCGCGACCCTCTATCTCTGTAGCACTTGTCTTCCTAGAAATTTATTTTTATTTTGGAGAATTTTTTATTATTAAGTTATAGAAGTGTTAGAATCATTAAGATTTAGGTTTTGACTTTAAGATCACAGGGTTAGTACCTAAGCCTATAGGTGAAGAATGACAGTATTTGGTCTCATATGGTCACAAGGGTCCCTAGATAGTCCCAAATATTCAATTTTATAATTTTAGAATTTTCTAAAATTTTTGGGGATTTTTAGATAATTTAAACATATATAAATTATTTTTCCATAGGTTTTTGGGATTTACTGTATCGTCACACGGAGATATTTTGAGACCAAATATTTTTATTTAGGCTCTAGACACCTAGAAATAGTTTCTACACCAAATTATTTACACAGTCAGCCGCCCAATCAGCCTGTCCAATTAGCCTGGGCGGCCCACAGGTCAGCCGCTATGGCCCAATCGCATGCCCGTCTGTCATTGAATGGTTTTCTCCATCCCCAATCGCAGGCCCGTCTGTCATTGATCCACACGTTCTTCCGCCGGCACCTTGGCTGCTGTCAAAATAGCCTCAATATCCTTAAGCCATGCATCTGCTGAGATGGCATCTTCCGTACCCTCAAAGCGGCGGGGGTTGTACTTCAAAATCTGGTTGATGCTCCTGAATCTGTCCTCGTCCCCTTTCCAAAGCCGTCTGCAATCCTTGGTTGAGTAGTACATTCTGCTCTTGTAGCTGACTGTGCATGCGTTGCTGGGCCAATATTTGATGTTGCTGAGTAGCCATCATCCCTCTCATGATCTCCAGAAGGGCTGGTGTGTCTACTTCCACAGGGGTAGGTAGAACTATTGGTGGTGTTGGAACCTCCGGATACTGCGGTCCAGCGGTTGGTTCCACTATCACTTCTTCTTAGATAGTCTCTTGAGGTTGTACTGGCCCTTGTTGCTGCTCAACAGGGTCTCGCTGTTCATGTTGCCCTTGTTGTTGTCCAGTCCTGGCAGATACGGACGAGGTGCCCCTAAGAAAAGGGACAAGAGAACAAACAAACGACCGGACATGAAGGATCAATGAAGTCAAAGGATACTGGAATGTTAAGCTAGAGTTGAGAGTAACGAATCATAAGATCAAGGGAAAACATGTATGATTGAGACATCCTATAAATCAAAACCCCACAAGTCTGAAATCACACCTGCATGGGCCACCACTAAAACCTTGTCACGCCCCAGAACCAAATATTGGAGAGCGGGAGAATGTCTCAGCCAGCTACGTATTACGGGTAGATGAATATCATATAATACGATCAATGCTGTCTAAAAGACGAGGGGGTGCATACTACATGAAAGTCTCACTAGGGTTACACGACATCTATTGTCTCATTCATTCAAACAAGAAACAGTAATAGTGAACATGTAAGATAAAGCAGTAAGACGTCCCAAACTCAGCAAAATGTTCTTGAGATCTGGCTTTACAAAACATAGCCAGATGATGTAGCATGGTATACACAACTGTTATCAGCTGCAATCTGACTTTAGTTACAATTATGTAAAAGTAAGTACAAGACGATCCGACTAACATGTCGGTGCCAAACGACAAAGTATAAGGTAAAATAACAAAATGGGCGGGGAAGTAAGGAACCCACTCGAGTCCTCCTGCGATCATCCCTCTAGTATTGACCATCTTGGAGGTAGAAGTAAGCTGAGTCCTCGGGAACCGACTCTAAATCTGGCCATGCAAAACCAGAGAGGTTAGACCTCTAATAGCAAGTACCACAAGGAAGCACGACATGAGAACTAAAACCAGTGATAAGAGTTAAGGATATGATAAATAGGTCTCCGCTTGCTACTAGGATTCACATAATATCATGACACTTCAAACCAACTTCCCAACCAAACAAGACAGAAGTTGACCCGTCATGCCCTGACATTCTTATCCTCTCAGTTAGTTAACAGAGTAGATACAGTACACAAACAAATCAATTTAAACGGCCATTCAACTACTACGGCTTGCTACTGTAAGTTCTAAGTTACCCTGGAAAATCAATAAGGATTACTCAGTTCTTACTATGAGCAAGCAAGGCTAGTCTATCCAGTCAATCAATTGCGCCAATCATGAATTAGACGAGTCCCAGTGGGACGCCCGTCATCAATAGACAATAAATAATATAATATAAGCAGATACGCTCCCTGCCCGTATGGCAGATTTGTAGTATCTGTGGGAACCAGCCGGCCTGTCGGGCACTAATAGTCCCAAAGAGGGCTGCCATGTAAGAACTCGGGAATTTATTCTCTCTATGCAATCATTATTTTATTAACTTAGTAGCCTCTACGTTAAGTGAAATTCTATGCCGTGGATCATGGTCATTCAGAATGAGTACCTTTGTACGGGTACGGTATGCACAACTCTACAACGATACCCGTACGGTTAGGTTGTAGGTCTTACATAGCGTAATGCAACAATCAAAACTAACACGGAATAATCATGCTTTGACCATAAAGTACACATGCTGCTTTTGTAGAAAAAATAATTTGAAGCCGGCACATGCCTGTATGCCAATATTCGGGATCGGCCAATC
The DNA here is from genome assembly GCA_029216955.1 of Iris pallida. Classification (NCBI taxonomy): domain Eukaryota; kingdom Viridiplantae; phylum Streptophyta; class Magnoliopsida; order Asparagales; family Iridaceae; genus Iris; species Iris pallida. Next base: position 164,636 of record JANAVB010011806.1, read on the forward strand.
GATTGCAATAGTTTATAGTTTAATATGAACGTGTCTCAATCATTCAATTCAATAAGATGACTAGTCAGTCTCTTAGTTCCAACTGGGAATGCATGATCAATTATTAGTCAAGGTCACAATCATTATCAATGGTGACAAGGCATGAAAGTCAACTAGTATTCAGTGGGGTCGAGTCTACAACTCTCAGGGTTTAATTCCAGTCATACTGGGTATCCATAAACCAATCAAGACACAGGGCACGTTCTACACAACCATATGTATTAAAAATATTAACATGCCAAGATTATCGAGTTCATACCAAAAGGCGTAAGGATATAATAGAAGAATTATCATGCCAACATAAAGCGAATAAATTATAGAGCAATAGGAACACCAAGGTTAGATTACGCCAAGGTTGATCTATGCCATGACTAGTCTACGCCCAAGCTTTACGCTCAGGCAACAATACGCGCATAAAAAGCCTGCCTGCGTAAAAGCCTGCCTGCGTAAAATAGAGTCGGGCGTAAAACTTATCTTACGCCAAACTTAGAAGAGTACGCATAAAACATAAAGTTACGCGTAAAGGAAGTACACTCAAATAAAGGAACAAGGTTGAGCGTAAACTCGTTTTACGCCGAGCCAAGAGGTACGCGTAAAAAGATTTGAGTTTACGCCTGAGGCACTGTGCGCATAAAACATTGCATGCGTAAGGGATCAAGCCACGCGTAAAAGTTGCTCGTGTAAAGAGTCAAGTTTTACGCCTGAAATGTTGTGCACGTAAAACAATTACGCCAAGTCAAGTAGACTTGCGTAAAATAGTTTTACTGATACGAGTGATTGGGGGCGTAAAGCTCGGTACTACGCGGACACGTATAATGTGGGCGTAAAAACTCAATACTACGCTAACACGTAACAACGTGGACATAAAAACTCACTATTACGCTAACACGTAACAACGTGGGCGTAAAAAAACTCACTATTACGCTGGCACGTATAACATGAGCGTAAAGTTCCTCCTGAACTCTAATTCCCATAGAACCTTCGTTCCTAGCCAGAAATGGGGTTTCCATGGGTCAGAATGGCGTATAACACAACCTCAACAATCTGGAACGAACAAAACTTGGAAACAAGGGAGTTTGATAGATCAAAACCACTAAAATCCGAAAATAGCAATTTCTAGATCTACGAAAAATAAGTCTTCAAAATGCAAAATGCCGAGTTCTAAACTCTTTTAAAATTACGAGAGGAAGATAAGTGAACCATAAAAATGAGTTCTCATTGTGGAAGCAAGATGTACTTGCCTATGGGTTTTGGTAGGTGGAGAGAGTTATGAGGAGGAAGAAGAAGAGTAATGGTGAAGGAGAGTAATGAAGAGAGAGAAGGGATTGGGGGCTTTAAATGGGGGTGTTGGATTCGGTTCATGATGAACCACTAAGAACCCGAAAATAAACCAACCTACGCCGAACCTAAAACAAAGCTAAAGTAGAGAATAAAAGCAGAAAGTAAAATGCAGAAAATTAATTAGCGTAAAATTAAAGGAATTTAAATACAGGATAATACATGATAAATATTAAATAAATATATTCAAGTAACATGCATAAAAATATGTATTCTGGGAACGGAGAGTGACACGCACCGGTAAGACGATGGCACTCGGGGGTGAGGGCGCGGGTTCGAGCCCCCACTCCCACGGGGTGGCTGGGTGGCGTTGTCCATATATATATATATATATATATATATATATATATATATATTATATATATATATATATATAATATATATTGCGAGGCAATTCCGATCAACCCCGACTTTCGTTTCGAGTGTCTTTTTTTGTTAGAACATTATCGAGGTAGCTTTCCGATATGTAATTTATTTTCTGTAATTATTTACGTGAATTTCTAGAAAATTGTTTGAGTGCCAGTTGTCTGAAAATCAATGCGTCGTACTATTTCTAGATTTCGGGAGATCTCAAACTCCGTTTTGTGAACTGTTTGATATTTTGGAAAGCTGACACATAGATATACAACATATAATTTTTCAAAAAATTAATATATTATTTAATATTTTATTTAATTTGTAGAAC
>JANAVB010011807.1:0-38060 GCA_029216955.1 Iris pallida
TAAGTCATTTCATAAAACCATAAGTCATGACTTAAATTCACTAAACCAAATCCCCTCATTCTAAAACTAATCTCTAATAACTAAAATGGGTTTACTCAAGTTAGACTAGGGTTACCATAGCTAGGGTTAGGTTCTAGGCTAGTCCACTAGTCTCAGCAAGTCAAAGTCAAACTAGAATTCACCAATTCATTAAATTAATTAAAAATTCAAAATTTACCAAAAATGACAAAAATACCCTCAAGCTAGAAATGTGGTAGTGACAATAGGTGGTTATTCTCTACAATCTTAACTATAAGATTAGATTAACTTATTGGTGTTGCTTCTCCTTTTTCAAGCAAAAACCAACTCTCTCATGAATAGTCCCACATCTATTGGGCAAAGGGGGTAACTTGTGTATATATTTCATTTCCCTCCTTTGCTTTATTGAAGTATTGTGAGTGTAGCCCTATGGGCCACACGCACGCCACCGTCGTCGTCTGGTTCGACGTGTGTAACGGTGCGGGTACGTGTCCACATCTGCGGGCGCCGAATGCCGATTTGATTTCCTCTTCGGATTTGGGCTGAGACCCTAAAAATCTTTTTGCTGCTCATCATTTATTTTTTGACCTTTATTATCCATTAATTTTGTAACGTTTAGATTCTGAATTTATGTCCAGGTTCAATGAACTGCATATTTTTTTATGTGTTGTAACGTTCGATTTTAATTAGCTGATTAAATTATTTTAATTCCCCTGTCCGTTGCACAGCTTTTCTCTTCTCTGGACACACTGAAAAACTCCTTGCGAAAGCTATTTAAAGTTTTCATCTCCTCCAAATTCTGTTTTTCTTTTGTTCTTGTTCTATGATGAGCTAAGTCAAGGGTCATTCTCTCTGCGTCGTGTGCGGCAAGGAGATTCCGGTGGAGGGAAGATTTTACCACTAGGAGCATTCGAACAAAGTCTGCACATAGATCCGGATTAACTCTTAGGATAGTGCTACGTGCACGACTTCCCCGAAGGCCAGTAACAATTTATTATTTTATTTTTGTTGCAGATATTTAAAAGGAAGAAAATTGAAGAAATTCCAACAATCTAAGAGTTAATACAATCAACTATTCTGTTAAGTAGAATCTCTCTATTCTGTTAAGAAAATATTCTTTTACCAAATAATTTGTTTTACCAATATATACATATTTGCTTACTGTCATTAAGTTTATTCAAAAAATTAACATTTCAATGCTGTATCAAAACTTATTTTACCAAAAGTTTTATTTCCTACTGTTAAAGTTTAGTTTATTCATACTTAGCAAAAGTCTCAGTTTTGCTACTGTTATTGAGTCAGCATTTTATTACTCTTAATGTTTGGTTATTATATTCAAGTTTTGCTACTTTTATTTAAGTTAAAGTCAATGTTCTCATACTGTTAACGTTTGGCTATTATATTAATATAGTCCACATCATATAAATATTTGCTATTTTCAACAGCACACAATTGGCTCTGCTTAAAGATTTGCTACTGTTAAAAAATTATTAAATTACTACTGTTAAATTTGGTTCTTGACATATTCGCAAATTTTTGTTAATAAGCGTCTGTTTGCAAGCTTCTGTTAACGAGCCTCGTTTACACAATTGTCTAAATAGTTGCTTTACTAAAATTATTTACACTATTGTTAACATTTGCAAAATTATCTTCGTACATTATGGGTGTATCTGTTAATAAGACTGTTATTATCTATTATCATTTCACAAATTGACACATTAGACAAACATTATTTTGTTACTACATTTTGTCAATACTAGTTTTCTTCCTTACTCAATATTTTAATTTAGGCTAAAGTAAACAGTTTATTGATTTAGTAAACTACTTTAATTTTAAACTTCTAAAGTAGAGATTTGTTTGGAAACAAGTCAAAAGGGCCCCTCTGTCAACAAGACGTAAATTGTCTAAGCGTTCATAGTGAACCTCTACTTGCTGGGATCCGGCCCCTACAGCTAACCCAACCTTATTAAAAATGAAAAACTAAAATTTTAAAGGTCTATTACTAAAATCATTTGAATTGTTAATTTTTAGCTTAAGCCATCTTATTGAGTAAATATAAATTTCTGCAGACTTTAGAAATCTTGACTATCAAGGAAGAGACTTTTACTGCAAAATCTTCAAAGTTCAATGGTACCTATTTCAAGAGGTGGCATAGCCAAATGAAGTTTTGGCTTACCACTTTAGGTCTGATTTCTGCCATTAATGGGTCCACACCCATCTCAAATAATTCTGATGAGACTGAGTCTGACATAGGGGTAACTAATTCATCATCTTTCTCCAAACCCAGGACCTCTAAGGAAATAGTCTACCACTGTTTCCACAGAATCTTAAGCGCAAAGTCTGAGTCTCTCTATGACATATTTTTTTAATATAAAAGTGCTAAAGAACTCTGGGATGCATTAGAAGATGAATATGGTTGTGATGATGCTGGAATTGAAAGATTCAATTTCTCCACATTCAATAGATATGTCATGGTAGATAATAAATCTATCAATGACCAAATTCATGAATTCCAAGAACACCTTAGGTATGTTCAAGCCAAGGGAGCATTTTTTTTTCTTCTAAGCATAAATAGGATGCTTGATAGACAAACTTTCTCCTTCTTGGTCTAATGTGGCAAATGATCTCCTCCATCTACAAGGAACTATTACATACCCTCAAGCTCTAAAGAGACTTAGAACAGAAGAAGAGTTTAGGTTAAAATCCAAAGGTAGTTCTGATTCTAAAATTAGGGTAAACCTTGTAGAAAGCCATGGCAAATCCAAGGCTAACCACCATCTCAGACCTAAGAAAAAATCCTTCAAAAAGAAGCAGAGTTTTCTACCAAATCACAAAAACCCTCATCTCCAGCAACCTCAGAAACAGAGAAACTTTGGCCAGACTCAGGATCAGAGAAGATTTTGTTTTGTGTGGTAAAACAAACCATACGTCCATCAACTGCTTCCATAGGAAGAAAGAACCTTGTTTGCCATTGATTCTAAAAGTACAGAACAATTATCGGTGGACTGAACTTAGACTCATAATACAAACTCGCTTGTACAAAGAAAGCCTAGGAACGAAAACCTAGGTACAATAATCTAAGTACAATTGTTTATTTTAGATTTTGGGGGGTGACGATAGAGGCTTGGGAAAGCGACGGCAGCTCTGTCTTACTCCTTGGACGATCGGGTGCAGCCTTGGCTATGGAGAAGAAGTACTTGGCGTTGATGAAGAAATGCTCTCTTTGCTCTCTTTGTATATGCTCCTCTGTCCTTTCGATCTCTGTATATTCTCTTTCTGATCCTCTCTGGATCCGGGACGGGGGTCGTCTCTGTTTTTTTTTGCAAGGAAATGGCACCTTGCTATTTATAAAGTGGGGGCATCATTAGGATTTTATAATGATTGTCCATTCTCAAAAGTCGGCGGCCTGAGAGTTAATTAATCTGGGCCGTCCATCTTGCATATAATAGATTTAAGCAATTAATTTGATTACATTAAATCTCCGTGGACAATAAATATTGATTGCCATGAATATTCGCGACTTGTAATGGCCTGCCACGTGTCTAATTTGCTCGATTTGATTTGATCTGGGCACTTATTGCAACAAATCTAATTAGAATTTGTTAACACCCATAATTCCCGGAAGATAAGACTGCCACGAGTCTCAATTATCTTGGCAGAGCCGCAGATGAGTGGGCTGCATGAGGCTAAATGGCCGTATGAAGATGGGCAGCCGCATGGGGATGAACAGCCGCATGAAGATGGACATCCGCATGGGTGGGCAGCCTCATGCTGATGGGTGGCCGCATAAAGGATGCAGCCGCATGCTGATGGGCGGCCGCATAAAGGATGCAGCCGCATGAAGATGGGCGGCCGCAGCCGCATGCCTCGGAATTAGATGGATTCTTCCAGCTGTGAGAAGATTTTCTCCTCTTCTCTAGGGACGCACCATTACGTCAGTCATTATTGCGCCTTTTTGTCAGAGCTGTCATTTGCCAGAGCTGTCAGCCGTCAGGGCATTAAATGCAGCAAAAGACGAAGGGAAGAAGCTGGTGAAGGCAACGTGGCTCCTCTTTAGGCCGCATAGAATTATTCGAGCCGCATAGACTCTAGAACCGCATGGATCCTTGAGCCGCATGGACTCTCTGAGCCGCATGGGGATCCGTGGCCGCATGAACCTTTCTTTATTCTTTTCTATGCTTCTACAAACCTGTTAAGACCTCCTTCAAAAGAAAAGGTAAGCCAGAGGCTAACATGATTCTGAATGGGTCATCTAGCTCCTTCAGGTCTGTCAGCTATCAACTTGTAGTAAATATTTCTTACCACTCTGATGATTGTTGGTTGGATTCGGGAGCTAATGTTCATGTTTCGTTTAACCGCTCATGTTTTTCAAACTATCAGGAATCAGGTAGAGGAGGCGTGACCCTAGGAGATGGATCAATAGCACAGATTGTAGAAAAAGGAAGAATGGATCTGAAGATGACATCAGGGAATATTCTACCTCTCCATGATGTGATTCATGTGCCATCGGTTAGGAGGAATCTAGTTAGTGGGTCTCTACTTGTAGCCTTAGGATACAAGATTGTAATGGAGGCTAATAAAGTAATTTTTTCCAAGAATGACTTATTTATAGGAAAATGATTTATAAAAATGGTCTTTTTATTTTAAGTACTATGAATAAAATTTCAAATCCTTCCTTTGTTGTTGCAAATGTTGAATCCTCAAATGTTTGGCATGGCAGACTAGGTCATGTGAATTTAGGATATATTAAAGGAATGATGAACTTATACCTTATTCCTAAGACTCCTATAGATGATAAACACAAATGTGAGATTTGTGTTCAAGCCAAACACACTAGATTTGTAATGCCCCAGTCCCAAAATACGTAGGACCAGGAATACGAACATATGCCAGTATCACTTCACCAATGGGCCAAGCTACATAACAAGCCCATTAGCGAAATACTTAAGCTGTAAATCATGATAACATCCAGAAACACAACACAGTCCACAAGTGTATGTATATATATCTAGTCACATCCATAAAATCCACAAAGAGATCAAGAGTAAATAAGAAAATATCTCAAATATCCAACAATAAAAGTAATAAAATCTGTGCGGATAAAACATCCCGAAACCACAGAGAAAGAAACAAAGTACCAATCAACTACAAGTTTGATAAAAAAGAGAGAAAATAATGTAGCAAAACTGAATATTAAGGTAACATGATTATAAGAAATCCTCTGGCCGTATCTCGTTCTCCTGTGACGATACGTCTCCGGTCTGTGCTCCCGAACCGTAAATCTCTGGGTAGTCTTCAGCTTCGTCTAAGCCTGAAAAATAGTCAGGTCCTCAGGGGACTAGCAAGATGCATAATATACATGCCAAGTTGCATAAATAAAAATATGAACTAAGGCAATCTAATGTATCTGTCTATGTGCTATGCAAGTGAGATACTTTTCTAGAATACCAAACCCCTTCCACTAAGGCTCACTAGCACCTCAGCAGGATATTAACCCAAGTACCGTGTCGTAAACTAAGAACAATCAATTCTCGACAATAATACCTTACTCTGCTACAGAGATAAAGGTCACTAAACAACAGGCTACACGATAAAGATCTGATATTGTAGTCAAGTTCTCCCCAATCCTCATGTCTAGAATCTAGCAATGTCAAGTCTGTACAGTCATCTCGAAAGTAATAGCAATAACGATAAAGAAATCTAGAATGCTAACATAAGGTCAATACTGTCATGCCCCGATCCGGAAAATCGCTCGTCCTCGCTAGATTTCACCCGAATCATCGTCATCGCTGGGGTGAGATGCCGTACGAGCCTGGAATTGCGCTCGTGCAAGACAAGATAACAGGTTCACATAGTATTTATCTCAAATTGATAACATAAGCAGCAGAAGGAAACAAAGTATACAACAAGAATCTCTTTTATTAATAATAAACTGAAGGTTACAAAGGCTTGAATCGCCCAACTGAATATGCCAACTGGGTACAACGCTCATGATCTCTCTAGCTCATAAAGGATTACATTGTTCTTACATTAATTAAGCCTCTTTATAGCCAACAAGTAGTCTTCGGCCGAACATCTCCATGTTGCAAGTCCGAACGCCTATGCGATAGCTCCTCTTGAAACGTTAAAGGCTCCATGCCTCGACGTGTCCAAGCCAAGCCCCGCCCCGAGCCGTTCATAACCTGAACCTGTAAGCAAACTAGTGGGGGATTAGTGCTTTCGTCCTCGCTGTACTGATCAAGACCCACTCGTACCCAAACCAAACACTAAGTATATAGTGAAACATGCATCTTAATTTGGTGATCTTTCTAATTAGCCTTAGGATCATTTTCATGGCAATATTCAATACATAGCGACTTATTATAAATGTCCAATACCATGTCCCTGCGACAGATACAGTTAGACATAATATAAACATAAACATAGTGATCGTGCTCATCTTCGTCCCACTTCTCCTAGCCTGCAATGGTTAGATCTTTACATAAGAAATCATACAATTCACGCAACCGACCAACCATACTTAGACATATACATAAGGGTGGCAGGCCCTGCGCATGCACCCAACTCTAATCTCAATCCACCGGCCCTATCTATATGAAGGTCACGGTGTTTCGTACCGTAATGGACTTGGCATCCTTATGTGTAAGCCTATGATCGCTCCAATACGGGTTGCTAGCCCAGTATCTGAAGGATCCCAAACTTACTGATATTATAGCTTATCACAATACTGGCCGATCGTAACCCGTCCTAATGATGTGCACCATAAATACCACACATAATTCCCTCCTAGGCCGAACGGTCCCGGTGCCCTGGTCGTAACCGTCCGAGGGAAGCCGCACCCGTGCATGGGCCATCCGAGTCAATTGACCATGCAATACGCATCATAGCAAACAAGTCATATCATACCAACCAATCTCATGTTCCATAAACATAATCCGCAATCTCTATCTCAAGTTCCGACGGCATTGTGTCCCAACACATCCGTATTGACGCACGATGCCTAATGGCTTAGACTTCTCGTACTTATATTCAATGCGTTCCATTCATAACACTACTAAAATATGTCAAATCAACGATGCCTCAAGATGTCGCTAACTAGGGAAAAACGTCCTAATTTTGATTAGCGACGTATTTAGCGACGTTTACACGTAGTCGTGATTAAGCTAGTCGTTAAAGAAGAAAACGTCACAATACGTCGCTATTGCGACGAGCCTTAGCGACGCGGACAAGTCGCTAATTCAGCGACTACCAGCGACGTAAAACGTCATTATTTACCGACGTATCCTAGCGACGTTGTGCGACTTTACATGCATCGATGCTGACCTGTCTTGAGAGCCATATGGCGACGTTCTACGACTTTTCTACGTCGCTACAGTACCGACATATAGCGATGTCTAGCGACGTCGTTCATATCGACGTTTAGTGACGATCAGCGATGGTATTCATCACAGTTAGCGACGTTGAGGTACTTACATAGCGACGTTATTTCGTCGCTGAACGTCGGTGAGCGTCGCTGAACGTCGCTAATATTAAAAAAATAAAAAAATACAGCATTTGCAGCATCCCCTGCAGCATTTGCAGCATCCCCTACACCATTTGTTACAACAACAACGGTGTGTATCACGAACACAATATCAAACCACAGATACACACAATCACCAATACGTTTGAAACACAATCTCATCAATCAACACAGATATATGAAAATTTGTAACAACAATGTCAAACATAATGGTCCACAACTTAATTGCCAAGTATGGGAACGAATGGCTCAGAACACAACCCAAGATTCATTCTAGCATACATTAGTGTGAATCATCTATGTTCTGTACATATGGTGTAGTATATGTTCTTATCGTATCTAGTATCTAAAGAATGTAACAGAATCAAGATGAACTCATATAATGTAATACTAAGACATCAACTACTACTATATAAGATATAGTGATAGGTTGTCATATCATCATTGTCGAGGGATGAGGGTCGGAGGACAGTCAACTTTATCTATGGCTACATAGTTTCTGCCTCGCCAGTCGAATGGCTATAGGGACTATGTCCTGATCACCATGTCGTACCGTAGATTAATGAAAATAGAGCTGGAGCCAAAATACAGAAACCAAAATATGATATCCACCTCAAGTGTAGAGTCGGGGGAGAAGAACTTTTCTACTCTCTCCCTCTCTTACGCTATCAACGTCACAACTTTTCCACCTCAAGTTCTGATCAAGCATTTTCCTTCTCCTCTCCTCCACCATGGCTCTGAACCCATCTGCTCCTCCCTACTTCCCTTCTTCTTATTTGACTCTCTCAGCCACATATGATATCCATCTCAAGTGTAGAGTCGGCAGAGAAGTGGGCAGGAAAGAGGAGGGGGAAGCAGCACAGCCGACGGTATGACCCGGAAGAAGTACAGAGGTTTTCTTCAACATACGTAGGAGAACTATAAGGATATATCTTTTCACAACGTATCACCTTGTCAAAGACCCTTAATGTGACAACCATGTTACCGCGGTGTCGGAAGACTAACATGTCATAATTTTTAAGCCGTATATTTTGACATAATCCTTCCACCGGATTTCAGTTCTATGTAATAATGCAAGATTACTACATAGGAGGAAAGAGTTGGGAGGATTATGTCAAAACACACGGCTTAGAAAATTATGACATGTTAGTCTTCCGACACCGCGGTAACATGATATTCACATTAAGGGTCTTTGACAAGATGACATATTGTGAAAAGATATCCTTATAGTTCTCCTACGGATTTGAAAAAAACATCTGTACTTCCTCCGGGTCATGCCCTGTGCTGCTTCCCCTCCTCTTCCTGCCCACTTCTTCTTCCCCGACTCTACACTTAAGGTAGATATCATATGTGCCTGAGAGAGTCAAATAAAAAAAGGGAAGTAGGGAGGAGCAGATGGGTCCAGAGCCATGGTGGAGGAGAGGAGAAGGAAGATGTTGAATCAGAACAGATGGATCAGAACACAACCTAAAATTTATTCTAGCATACATTAGTGTGAATCATCTATGTTCTGTACATATGGTGTATATGTTCTTATCGAATCTAGTATGTAGTATCTGAAGAATGTAACAGAATCAAGATGAACTCACATAATGTAATACTAAAACGTCATCTACTACTATATAAGATATAGTGATAGGTTGTCGTATCATCATTGCCGAGGAGGAGCCACTTCCCCGGCTCTACAGAATCAATACCATCGAAGAAAGGCAAAACTGAATCAGCATTGTCTTCCGGATCGTCCTCATCAAGGCATAACGGGCTGCTCAGCGTGCCAACTTCTTCAACTTCTCGCTGGCTGCAGAGTCGAAATGGGAACGGGTCCTCCTTCCGGCCCGGAGCTCTGACTCGCACTCGTCGCCTCGCTACTGATTTTCTCCTCCTCCGACGCGGGTCATAAGAAAAGAAATTTCATACCTCTTCTTCACATAAATATCATTGCCTTCTTGTACTCGAGCCTCCTCTCGTGTGACGCTATCCAACTTCTCGGTGCCTACATTATCACTCGAATCTCCCCTTCGACTCGTATCGTCCTCTTATTCGCCTGTCTTTTTGCTTCCTGTCTTGCAATCATCTGCTATCACCGCCGACTCATTCGACTCCTTCTTCGAGTCTCCTCCTCCTCTCGGAGTCATCGAAGAGGAGTCGAATGAGATGGCGGTGATAGCAGATGATTGCAAGACAGGAAGTGAAAAGACAGGCGAAAAAGAGGATATACGAGTCGAAGGGGAAATTCGAGTGATAATATAGGTACCGAGAATTTGGATAGCGTCACAGACGAGGAGGCTCGAGTACAAGGCGGCAATGATGTTTATGTGAAGAAGAGGTACGAAATTTCTTTTCTTATGACCCACGTCAGAGGAGGAAAGAAAACCGGTAGCGAGGCGACGAGTACGAGTCAGAGTTCCAGGCCGACAAAGAGGACTCGTTCCCATTTCGACTCTGCAGCCAGCGAGAAGTTGAAGAAGCTGGGCACGCTGAGCAACCCGTTATGCCTTGATGAGGACGATCCGAAAGATAATGCTGATTCAGTTTTGCCTTCCTTGGATGGCATTGATTCTGTAGATCCGTGTATAAAAGAGGAAGATTGGGAGTAGAGTGGACCTGGAGGGAAATGAGAGATTGGAAGCTGGGTCAATATCCAAGAAGCGAAAGAGAGTCGAGGGTTCTGATTTTGATGGCATAGAGGAAGAGGTTCGCGACATAACGAGAGGGACAGGGAAGGGGGCAGATGGAGGATGGCTCAGAACACAACCCAAAATTTATTCTAGCATACATTAGTGTGAATCATCTATGTTCTGTACATATGTGTATATGTTCTTATCGTATCTAGTATCTGAAGGATATAACAGAATCAAGATGAACTCACATAATGTAATACTAAAACATCATCTACTACTATATAAGATATAGTGATAGGTTGTCGTATCATCATTGCCGAGGAATGAGGGTCGGAGGACAGTCAACTTTATCTACGGCTACATAGTTTCTGTCTCGCGAGTCGAATGGCTGCAGGGACCATGTCATACCGTAGATTAATGCAAATGGAGCTGGAGCCAAAATACAGAAACCAAAATACTAAATACAGAATCAAATCCCTGGGTTCGTAGAAAATACAAAACACAGTTCTAATTTATAGTATTTTAAGTGTGAGAACGGATGGCTCAGAACACAACCCAACCGGAGAGGATACTATGAGAGATCCATCTGAGTAGGACGTATACTCTGAGAGATCACCTTTACAAGTATGATATCATAGTGGGATTGAGTGTGTACGTCCTACTCAGATGGGTCTCTCACCGTTACTATTTTTTCTGACAGCATGGTGGATGTGCTTCGTCAACGGATTCTTGCTCCGAGCCAAAACTTTGTCTTGGAGCTCAAGTGGACATCCTTTGTGTAGAGCTCGAGTGAGAGGTTCCTGACAGCATGGTGGTCTCCTTTGTTAAAGTATTCGTGCTCGTCCCACAACCAATGTGTGATGAGCACGGATACTTTGACAAAGGAGACCACCATGCTGTCAGGAACCTCTCACTCGAGCTCTACACCAAGGATGTCCACTTGAGCTTCGGGGCAAAGTTTTGGCTCGGAGTAAGAATCTGTTGACGGAGCACATCCACCATGCTGTCAGAAAAAAATAGTAACGGTGAGAGACCCATCTGAGTAGGACGTACACACTCAATCCCACTACTGATATCATACTTGTAAAGGTGATCTCTCAGAGTATACGTCCTACTCAGATGGATCTCTCAGAGTATCCTCTGGTTGGTTGTCGTATCATTATTGCCGAGGGATGAGAGATTGACACAGTACTAATTCATATATGTAGTCCAATACAAATAGTCTAATATAAAAACAACCCAATACAAATAGTCCAATACAAATAAGTACTAATAGCTAATGAGAACCATGCAGCTCACGCAAACGCTTAGTGATACGATCACGCAACCACCTCGAAAAAGCGAGATCTTTGGCGTGAGGAGAGATGTCGTCCCTTGCAAGTGTTGCATGAATAGAACTCCCGGTCTCACTAGCTACCGGTGCTGGATGAATAGAACTCCCGGTCTCACTAGCAACCGGTGCCACTTCCTCCTTAACTGTAGGAGGAGCCACCTCAGCATTTACTGTTTCCCTCAAACGATGTGCGCTCCTCGGGTCATGGGTGCCATCTGGTAAGATCGATATTCATAAATAATATAATTGTAACATAAGCAAGCTAACTAAAGGAACCATCATGTAATTTGAGTACATTTTCGAAAGCAGATAAAGTACAAAAAATTTGATTTTTTGCCAAGTATGAGAACGGATGGCTCAGAACACAACCCAAGATTCATTCTAGCATACATTAGTGTGAATCATCTATGTTCTGTACATATGGTGTAGTATATGTTCTTATCGTATCTAGTATCTGAAGAATGTAACAGAATCAAGATGAACTCACATAATGTAATACTAAGACATCATCTACTACTATATAAGATATAGTGATAAGTTGTCGTATCATCATTACCGAGGGATGAGGGTCGGAGGACAGTCAACTTTATCTACGGCTACATAGTTTCTGTCTTGCCAGTCGAATGGCTGCAGGGACTATGTCCTGATCACCATGTCGTACCGTAGATTTTGGATTTAAAATATGGTATTCAGGTCAACTTAATTCAGTCAAAGGGTACTGAACAGAAAGTCTAATTAAGACTTTCAACTACGCAGGCAGCCTGGACTGCTGTTCAGAACTTGGCAGGCAAAATCCCATACCATCTGATGACAAACCTATACACACCCTTGCCCAAACCATTTGTTTCAGTAGGTAAAACATTCCAGGTTACTCAAGTAACCTGTCGTGCAACATTTGGTGTCAACAACATTCCTTGTTAATTGTAACATACATACTATTATATCCCAACTTTGCCAAAACCTGACTAACATACCCTACACTAATCATTCCATATTTCAGTAATGTCAGTGAGCTAAATCATACTCAACTGTCGAGAATACTTAGGAGAAAACTCATTCACAGGATTAGTATCCATCCTTCGTGACATAGCTAAAATTTTATAGGGGTCGATAATTATTATTAGTCAATTTATTCATCATTTCAAAATCCTGAAAATGCCCAAAAAACTCCCAGTATCAGTAAATAGGGCTCGAACCCTAAATTAGAATTTGAATCCAAGCAAAACATCAAATTGACAGTTGATATGCCCAAAAAAACTCCCAGTATCAGTATATAGGTGTCACACTGTGAGTCTCGTGTCCACACAGTGGGACACGACGTGTCTAAACCAATAAAATAGGTGTCATACGAACTAGAAGCGAGTCCACGCGCTCGTGTCCACCGCATCGAGTCCACTGTCAGTCTCGTGTCCTCCGCAGCGAGTCCACGCTCTCGTGGACACGAACTAGAAGCGAGAGGGAGAGCTAGAAGATGAGAAGAAACTAGAAAGAAGCTACCTGAGGAAGGAGGAGGAGGAGAAGGAGGAGCTACCTGAGGAAGGAGGAGGAGGAGAATGAGGAGGCCGGAGGAGGGAGATCGTCGGAGGAGCGCCGCGGAGAAGGAGGCCGGAGGAGGGAAATCGTCGGAGGAGCGTCGCGGAGGAGGAGCGCGCCAAAAATTGGGGGAAAAAATTTGTGAATGATCGGAAAGGAAACCCTCGCTGGCTATATGAAACGATTAGCGACGTCCTTATAGGACGTCGCTAAACGTCGCTGATATTTAATAAACGGCGACGCTACTTAAAATGCGTCACTACACGTCACTATATCAGTGACGGGTACCGACGACCTTGCGACGCAGGTTCCCATTTAACAAATTGTAGCTGCTAGACGTCGCTATTAGTCGCTGTTGGTGACAAAAAGCGACGTCTTATACAAACGTCGCTAAACCCCCAAAAATTAGCGACGTACTTTCTTAGAATCGCTAAATACGTCGTTGATATGACTTATTTTGGTAGTGTAAGTTATTCACCTAGCCTAGTTCCGTAGTTACTTAGTCTTTCTGTAGCTTCCGTACACGAGGGCGCGCTTAACGCCATAATCAATATTCTAGACCTAGTGTTCAATGTTCTCGGAGTCGTTCACGTGATGCATATCTCGATATTGCCTTTCAATGTTCTACGATCACCGCCCTACAGCGACCTGTACACTTGATGCACGTTGCTTCAATTGTTCAATGTTCTATCTTAATGTTCAACACATACTAAGACCCTTAACCATTCGAGCCACGCTCACTAACTTGACAGCAACTTACGCATACAAGGATATATTTTTAGACGTGACGGAATAGGAAGAGAGAGTCAAGAACCCGCCCACCTTAAGCCGATACGCCTGGTCGTTTCCGCTGAGCTGAAGCGGCTCGATTCCATAACTTGGTTGCACGGCTAACTCTCCTGACTTAGCCATTCCCTTGAACTATTCGATTTATTCGGCCTACCGCGCCCATGCCACGATCCGTTGCACGACGACGATTTGGTTTTGCGGACACCAGTTGAGTATGGCAAAAATGTTGACCCTTTACAATCCAGCGTAAAAGTATAGCCTACACACCAGATCGACCGAAGTCAATACTTTGTTCCAACCGAACTTAGGCTTTGCCTCGATTCACATCGATACTTTAGGTCAACGCAACTCTTCGAGTCAACGACTCATCATAATGCACCGTGCGGAGCGGGGCATTACAAATACTACGAATAGTCATGTAAATCTTGCATCATGAATGTGTCGGTGTCCTGTGGTCAAATGTGTCAATGGACACATCAGTATGTATGTAATGTCTAATGTCAATACTCGATTTCACTATCATGACATCGGTATCCTTCTATAAATAGACACTAAGTATCAATGTCCTACGTCATGCAATGCTAATCAAAATGAATAACAAGACAGAAAAATAAACTGTAACGAAGGTAAGACACACTTGTATGTAACTGTTGTCTGCGAGTAGGCCTGACTAACTCTGGTGTCCTTGTTAATCCCTCAAATCTCACCTATAATAATACATAAATTTAATATTCTATACCATCATATCATATGTCTACTAGTTGTAACGTTGATACCACACTATATTTAATATATAAGTACCAACTCCTCTCATAAATAATTTATAAGTATAATAAAATAATATATTTAAATTATGAAATTATTTATAAATACCTATATATTACCAAAATTATATTTTCAATGGTGGAACTCTTTCATAAGAGGTCCTATATCAATACTAGACATAGATATCACAAATCGACCTATTAATTTAGTCCCAAAACAATGATTAATTAAAATAAGTAAATTATGTAAAAATTCCAAAAATTAGTTAAATAGTATTTATAATATTAAACCTTGCACAACATAAAGTTTAATATGGATTCATGGAGTTTTGACACTTTTGGACACAAGGAAAGTAGAATTTTTGGAGTTCGGTGACACAGCAAATGTCATAAATTTTTAAAAATAGCAAACAGATGCAAAACCTCATCTACAGATATGCGTCAAAAATCTCTCGATGTCTAGATTCTGAATAAAAATATAAGAAGGGTAGAAACTAAACTTAAATAGGTTAAAAATGGCTCGCAATAGAATTCTTCAGTTTTGGACACCCTGTCGTAGAATCGACGCCACGGGCAAACCACTTGGAATTGGGGGATTTAGTGATCCAAGGTTGGATTAGAAACACAAAGGTAACTCTCAGATTTGGTTTGAAGTAAAAAGGAATTAGAAAAAAGTGGGTGAAACCTTATCTACAAAATAACTAACCTGCTGTGACATTTTAGACTTCGATTCGACGAAGTTTCGGACCAAGTAGCGAGTCGTGCACCTCTCTAACGTTCGCAAGGTTGCTCCTACAGTTTCTAGTATGGAAGATAATTTCGAGTGGGTCATGAGAGTGGTGGTGGTTGGCGCCGAAGTCGAGGAGAAATCAGATTTTGTAAAGAAAGGGGGTCGGCTAGGGTCTCGGGTTTGGGGTTGTGGCCTCACGCAAGTAGGGGCTACGTGGGGTGTTGGAAGATATGAAGAGAGAGGAATAGGTTAGGGTTTGGTTGATATTTATATTATTAGGGCATGGGATTTGGTTTGGTCTAATTTGGATATGATTTGGTTCTCCAAAGTATACTATTAGTAATAGGTTTCCTAATTTGGATAGTGGTTTGACCAAGTCAAAGATATATGAGAATATTGCATATGGCTGCAATTTAGTATTTAAATTCCCTTAAATACATGTATACTTGATTTTGGTAATCCTATTTAGTCTCTAACTAGTAGGGTTGACTAGGTTAGGGTCCGAGTAGCATTGCTAGTCAAATTGGACCCGAAAATCAATTTAATGAGTCTCATGTGCCATTTGCAAATAAGTAGCACATGAGAACTCGATTGGATGGTGCACCCTAGGCATGTACATTGTAGACTCAAAATAGGTTAAAACCATAATTAGGTCATATAGTTTCGATCTATGTCAAGTCCCAAAATCAAATTGGAAGTTGGGCCTAGAATTACGATAAATGATCAATGGCCTAAGTTGACCCAAAATTGTGCAAGCCAAAATAATGTTGGAAAAAAATTTGAGTGGGACATGATATATCAAATTGAAGGTGGATGAGTCTAGAATTCAAATATGGAATTGGATTTGAGAAAACTATATTTGTCGTGCTACAAAAATCAAAGCTACGGTAAACTACTAATATAGTCATTATTGACTTTAGTATTTAAAGTATCCATATAAAATAAATAAAATAATTAAAAATAAATTACAAAAAATTAGGGGGCTTATAATATTACCTTTCAAATATGTCCAAAGAAATTCTGAACTCCTAGAACTTATCCATAGTGACATTTGTGATTCCAATAGGGTCTTGACCCGAGGTGGTAGAAATACTTTATCACTTTTATAGATGATCATTCAAAGTATTGTTACACCTACCTTCTTAAGACCAAAGATAATATTCTAGAAAGATTCAAGGCCCATAAATCTGAAGCTGAGAACCAGTTAGATAGAAAGATCAAGATTTTTAGATCAGATCATGGTGGAGAGTATACCTAAAATAAAATGACTAACTTCTGTGAAGAACATAAAATTATTCATGATGTTACTCCTCCTTATTCACCACAGTCCAACGGAGTTACTGAAAGTAAGAATCGTACTCTGTTAGATATAGTCAATACCATGCTTCCCAGCTTAGGTTCCTCTGATAATCTTTGGAGAGAAGCCTTATTGTCAGCATGTTATATCCTTAATAGGATACCAGTAAGACTAATGATAAGACACCATATGAGTTATGAAAAGGTCGAATCCCTAGGACTAATTACCTTAAATTTGGGGATGTCTAGCTAAGGTAGGGATTCCTGAACCCAAAAGAGGAAGATTGGACCTAAGACTGTAGATGCTATGTTCATAGGATATGTCCTTGATAGAAATGCTAATAGATTTCTTGTAACCCATTATGAAGTAAATAAAATCTCCAATAACACAATATAGAAGCTAGAGATGCAGTTACTTTGAGAATATATTTCCCTTTAAGGACAGAACTTCATCATCTTCCTCCAACCCTTCTTTTACTCCATCTCCTAATTCTTATGTTCAAATATCAAATTCTCAACCAGAACAAGATATAGAACCTAGAAGGAGTAAAAGAAAAAGGACTGAAAAGAATTTAGGAGAAGGATTTTTTATATTTTTGATAGAGGGTGACCCCTCAACTTATGAAGAAGCCATATCCTAAGCCATATCCTCTCCTGATGCTCCTTTCTGGAAAGAAGCTATTAACAATGAGTACAACTCCATTATAGAGAATAGTACTTGGTTTTTAGCAGACCTACCTTTAGGTAGTAAACCCATAGGTTGTAAGTGGATCTTCAAAAAAAACTTAGAGTCGATGGTACCATAGAGAAATACAAGGCTAGACTAGTAGCCAAAGGTTTTACCCAGAAAAAGGGATTAGATTACTTTGATACCTACTCTCAGTAGCTAGGATCACTTCTATTAGAACCCTTCGAGCCTTAGCTTCCATTCGTGATATGCTGATCCATCAAATGGATATAAATACAGCATTTCTAAAGAGATTTAGAGAAAGAATTATATATGGAGCAACCTGAAGGTTTCATTGCTAAAGGTCAAGAAAAGAAGGTTTGTAGATTAGTAAAATCTATTTATGGCCTAAAGCAAGCTCCCGAGCAATGGCACACACAAATTTGACAAAGACATTATAGAATTTAGTTTTGTGCCAAATGAATATGATAAATGTTTGTATTCTAAAAATACAAATGAAAGTTGTGTCATCTTATGTTTGTATGTTGATGATATCCTTATTCTAGGACATTCACTGGAATTGATAAATAACACTAAGAATTATTTATCTAACCAGTTTGATATGAAAGACCAAGGTGAAGCAAACCTAATCCTAGGAATGCAAGTATCCAAATGTAAATAGGGCTATACTCTTTCCTTAGCACACTCAATTAAGAAAATGCTAAAAAAGTTTAAGTACTTTGAAAAATAAAAAAAACATGCCCTTACTCCTTATGACAGTAATGATGTTCTCAAGAAGAATAAAGGATCTCATATGGAACAACATAGATATTCACAAATGATAGGGTCCCTTATGTACATAACAAACAGGACCAAACCTGATATTGCTTTTGCTATTGGGAGACTAAGTATATATACTAGTAACCAAAACCAAGCACATTGGACTGCATTGGACAGAGTATTAGATATCTTAAGGTTACTCTAGATTATAAATTTTATTATACTAGACACCCTGATATCATAGAAGGTTACTCGGATGCAAATTGGGTAACTGATTCACATGATGTGAAATCCACTACTGGATATATTTTTATCCTAGCAGGAGCTGCAATCTCCTGGGGATCATGTAAACAAACTATCATTGACATGTACAATGGACTATGTGTCACGATCCACTCCCAATTTTGAGATACAAGTTCGTGGCCAAGTCCAGCCTATACCATAGCATCGGCGGTAGTACGCTGTCTATGATAACAATGGTCCATAACCAAGCACAACATGCACGTATATCAATCCACAACTACAGCCCATCAATAATAAACAACAAAATACCAATAGTACATAGTCTCATCTTATAACGATCAAATAATCCACTACAACTTAGAAAGTCTCGGAACAAACTAAGATAGCAGAAAATAAAACAACTAAACTCTATAACTATGACTACTAACTAATAAATCCATAAGAATGAAAATATGTTAATTCACATCAGTGCTGGAATCGGGTACGCCAGTGACATCAGGGTCGTCAACATACTCACCGTAGACCTCGGGGAAAATCTCATCATCTAAAGCTGAAAAATAGTTATCCAGTCAGGATTGGAGCAAGATCACCATAACACTACATTACACAATATATACAAGCATAAAAAAATAAAGAAAATTAACTAAAGATAAGTATAGGCATGACATTGTGTGATAAAGAAGTACCTATGAGACATGATAACAATATGAAGGTAGACTTTGACATACCACTAAGACATGAAACAATAAGAAGGTAGACTTGACGAAAGAAGAACAATAGACAATAGAGAAATAATGATTAAGTCACGCGTACTGTGTGTTTTAGAATACCAACTTTCAGCATGTAGACGGCTTAGGATATCCGTCAGTCATATGTGTGGTGCATGACTGATATGCAATCAATGTATAGGGGGTCTGTATTCAATTCGTTGACCACATGCTTACTTGTTGTATTTCCCTGCCCGACTCACTCATAATACATGTCCATTACAATAAATATTAGAAATACGATAAACTGTAAACAATGAGAAACAATGAATAAGAGATGAACATGTACATATAACCTAACGATTTTTGTGCACAATAGTAATCATGGACATTGACAACATGAATCATAAAGAAGTATTAGTAAAAGATGACATAAAACATGCAGTATAAAATAAAGACAACATAGGTCATTGTGATACTTTCCTGCTCTGATAGATGATAAAGTCACAACTCAGAACGTCATAGCCCGATCTACCCCGTCACATAAAAACCACAAGTTAGATCTACGATTCCCACTATAAAAATTCTAGAAAGTGGCTAATAGGTTAAACCTAATTAATCATATTTTAATTCTATAATAAATCATCTAAAATCCTATTTAAATCTATTTAATTCTGAAATAAAATCTAAACATAAATATTTGGCCAATAAAGTCACGGTTCCAAATTTGGGACCAGTGGCACGTAAACCGAGACATACCTTTGACTAACTAGTCAAACGTTACGACTTTAAAAGTTTGAGTGTGCAACATAGTATATTTCAGTGCTACGAGTGCACTAAAATTGATCGTGACACATGATCATGATTTGGTCAAAAGTTATTGCCATTATGGCTAACCGTGACCAAATCGATGAATCGTTGACCAAATTTGACTTCTACGAATAAATAATAGATGAAACTCTGAATTTCTAGAAAAATTAATGTTGTAAATCTCGGTGTCAACTTTCCAAAACTTTAAACGGATCACGAATCAGGCTTTGACATCCTTCGAAATCTCGAAAACCGTGCAACACGTTAATTTTTGGACAATCGACACTCAGTTAATTATGCAAAAATTCGAACACAAAATACCAGAAAATAAAGTAGATATTCAAAAATCTAACCTCAATATGCTTCTAACAAAAAATGGCACATGACGGGCTAGATCGACGGCAATCGCTCCACGAAGTTGACCTCTCTACACGAACTCTTCTACAAAAGCTGCTGGAAATAAAACTAGAGTTTTCGACAAACCTAAACTATATACTTGCATATATATGGAGTGGAGGTGGTGGATGTGGCTTAAGCCGCTGGCTCTGGAGACGTGGCGCCTATCTGGACGTTCTGCCCAGATATAATGACTCTGGATGGAGCGGCTTGGCTGGCCAGCTGGGTAGCTCGGCTAGGCTTCCTTAATAAGAAACAGCCAGCTGTACCCACCAAGCGCTAACGGGTGGGCCTGCCGCCCCCCCCCCCACACCCCATTACCCCCCTCCCCCCCCCCCCGCCCACGAGCGTTTGACGGGTATTTGAGGGGAAATTGGGTTTTAATATACAAAAAATTAAATAAAATTCAGGAAAAATCCTAAAAATCCCAAATAAATTCCAAATAAATACCAAAAAATTCCTAAAAATTCCTAAAAAATTCAAAAAATATTTTGAGGGTACTAGAGCCCAAATAAATTATTTGGCCTAAAAAATACTCTCGAGTGCTCTCATAGTAAATCCTACAAGCTTAAGAAAATAATAAAACCATATATACAATTATCTAAAAAATCATAATAAAATCCTGAAAATTCTAAAATGGTGAAATAATATATAAGGACTATCTAGGGTCCCCGGAGACCATATACGACCTAATTTCATTATACCTAACCTATAGTCTTAGGCAAAAACCTTATGATCCCAAATCAATATCCTAGTTAATAATTGATTCTAACTATAAAAAAATCTTCAAAATAGAAGATAAATTCTAGAAACCCAAATGCTACAAACTATCCCCCTTAAAAGATTTTTGTCCTCAAAATCAAACATCACAAATAGCATAATATAATACATAACTCTAACAAGCAATAATTTCTTAAGCTAAGTCACAGAGAGATAATGGCTAGGAATATAAAAGGAACTATCAATAATAAGCATACTATGAACTAACTAAGCATGCATTGTATCTAACAACTAAAACTAAAGAATTCACGCCCCGACTCACCCAATCGGTCGTCATCGCCTTGAATCGAGATGAATTGATCCCATGAGTCGGGACGTGATGCCGTACATGTCTTTATTGGACTTGTACAAGGCAAGAATGTGCACTTAAAATTTCTTTTGAGACGACACATTGAAATTAAACAGTGCAGAGAGTTGAAGACATAGAATAGGAAAAAAATTAGCTTTTCAATCATAAACTTGCAAAGTATGTACAAGGTCATTTTTACATTACATATGCCGTTGCGGCTACATCTTTGAACACACAAAAAACTCTCGACAAGCTTCCATGAAATAATCCTTTCGTTCCATACATTCATGCCCTGTTATACATTTGAACAAAATGCCATCGATCTGAATTGGGCTTCAAAATACTTCAAAAGGAGAGCTTCGCGTCGCCTTCCATTCTTCAGCTTCAGTCTAGTCTCGAGCTCCCGTAGCGCACTCGTTACCTGGGGAGTTGGGGGTTAGCACACTTGCTAGTTGATGGGATGAACCCACTCGTCTAAACCGATACTGCTTATTAAGGATTCTAGCATACGAAGTGATCTTTCTATTTAGAACTATATGAATTGCAGTTCATATTGAAGGCACATTTTAAATAGTAACAACATAACCAATTTCAACTTATCTTACCATGGCCGTGCTTCTTTTTGCACAAAATATACATAATACTTACCACCTGCATAAGACAATAGGTGAGCATGCAATCTGTCTTATATGCGTCATTGGTGATATCGACATCATGAAGGACGATTACTTAGCATTACGACGCGCCCTACCAGTCCAGGTTGCGAGCCTAACTGGAGGTCTCGCAATGTCTCGCACCGAAGCACGATTTTATAATTTCCTCCTAGGTCGATTCGGTCCTAGCGTCCCGGGTACCGTCTCGAGAAAAGCTCACCTCATGTACAAGTCGTCCATGACCATGTGAATGTATGAACAGTTTAATATGTATGAAGTAAATTGCATAGCGTAGACATTATTAAACCACATAATCATTTCTACTCATGCAAGGGTTCTTTTCCCGAAGCCGTACGTTCTGATTTAGCATCCTGTAGGCACCAAATTCTCTGAGGCGTAATATACCGCAACCAAGGTTTCTTCTTTAAGTTTTACAGATTATGAAATAAATTCTATCTCTTCCCTAGAACTTTATCTTTTCTCTACTTAGTGTGAAACTTATAAATTCGGAGTTAACTTTCTAAGTTGTTATATTATCCCGAGTTCTTGATCTTAGTGGCAAAGCATACACTAGTTAGCATCATTGATTTGAACGTTGAACTTTAAGAATTTTGTTGGCGGGAAAGTAGAAAAGAAGGGGTCGAAGAACCACCCACCTAAAGAGATTGCACCGAGAGTAGAGAACTCTTCGCGATGGTCAAGCGTCAGTTACACGAACTCCTGTAATGGCACGAGCATCGAATTAGAACCCTTCCTTCAATCCTTCCTTCGAAATTCCCAAAGACGCATTCAGAAATTGACGCAAAAGCTCACTTATCAAACCCACGCAACATTTCATTCAGAAAGCCAAGAAAACTAACAAAACCAACAGCAGACTGGTTGCGTCACTCTCTTTAGAGTTCATTCGCCAAGACGCAGTCTACTGCATCTAAGATTATTTTAGCAGTAGCCGATCCATTAGTTGGAACGGTACTCATCTCACTCGTCCAAATCAATTTTATTGATGCCATGGTTCTCGTATACCAAACTCGTCGCTGAGTCAGACTAGCCATCTATGTTCCTGACCATGTCTGATTTGCCCCGAGCCTATTACATAGTACTTTGCCCCAACGGGAGCGGGGTACTACTTAGTATACCATTAACAAAAAGTTTTATCCCAAAACTTTCGGACAAGGGTCTGACCTTCGTCGGCGAAGAGTGAAGGGTACTTCTCCTTCATCTCCGCCTCTAGTTCCCATGTCGACTCCTCAACTGAGTGGATGTGCCAGAGTACGCGAACTAGGTACATCGGTCAACTCTGTAGGATATTTTCTTTACGGTCCAAAATTTATACGGGCTCATCCGAGTATGATAGATCGGCGCACAGCTCCAACTGATCGAAGCTAACCACATGACTTGGGTCATGTACGTACTTCCGAAGTTGGGAGACATGGAAGACGTCGTACACTTCAGCCAGGGCAGGAGGTAGTGCAATCGGTAAGCAACCATCGTCACTCTTTCGAGAATCTCGAAGGGCCCTACGAATCTCGAACTCAGTTTACCCTTTATCCCGAACCGCATGACGCCCCGCATCGGCGTCACCTTCAGGAACACATGGTCCCCAACCAAGAACTCTAACGGTCGTCGACGAGTATCTGTATACTCTTCTGTCGACTCTGAGCAATATGGAGCCTATCTCGAATCATGCGGACCTTCTCAACGGCTTGTTCGACTAGTTTTGGCTCGAGCACCTGTCGCTCCCCGACTTCGTCCCAGCAAATCGAAGATCGGCATTTCTGCCCGTAAAGTGCCTCGTAGGGAGCCATCTGGATGTGCGATTGATAACTATTGTTGTACGCGAACTCCGCAAGCGGCAAGTACGTGTCCCAACTAGTCTTTAAATCTATCGCATACAGACGTAACATATCTTCTAGGATCTGATTCACTCTTTGTCTGGCCATCGATTTGTGGGTGGTACGCGGAGCTAAGGTTCAGTTTAGTGCCCATCGCCGCTTGCAGACTCGTCCAGAAACGTGATAAGAATTGCCCATCTCTGTCTGAAATAATTGTGGCAGGTACCCCGTACAGTCGGACAATCTCATTGATATAGATCTGAGCTAACCGATCGACGCTCCATGGTACTTTGATAGCGATAAATGAGCGAATTTGGTCAATCGATCGACAATGACCCAAATTGTATTATTTTCCTGCGACGTCTTCGGAAGGCCCACGATAAAATCCATAGAGATGTTGTTCCACTTCCATACTAGAATGTCGAGGTTCTGTAGCTCCCCACCTGGTCTTTGATGCTCGACCTTCACCTGTTGACAAGCCATGTACTGTGACACAAAAGTTGCCACGTCTTTCTTCATGCCGTGCCACCTGTTTGCCATGAATTATAAAAGGACAGAATAATTATATCGGAGACTGGACTTTTATTTTACAATACAAACTCGCTCGTACAAAGAAAGCCTAGGGACGAAAACCTAGGTACAGCAATCTAAGTACAATTGTTCAGTTTTTTCTGGGGGGTGACGATAGGCTCGGGAAAGCGACGGCAGCTCTGCCTTACTCCTTGGATGATCGGACGTAGCCTTGGCTATGGTGAAGAAATGCTCTTGGACGTGTGGGAGACTCTCTTATGCCTTCGATTGCTAGCTCTCTGGATGTTTCTGTAGTGCTCTCTCTTTTTCTCCACTCTCGTCTCCTGAATTCTCCAGCGTTTGCAAGGGAATGGCACCTTGCTATTTATAGAAGTGGGGGTGTGATCATTAGGGTGTACCAATGATTGCCTCCTTAAGAAGTCGGCGGTTAAGGATCAATTAATCTGGGCCATTAATTCTGATTATAGCAAATCTAGGTAATTAATGTAGATTGTATCAAATTACTGTGGGCAATAAATGTTGATTGCCTTAAATATTTGTGATTTGTGATAGCCTGCCACGTGTCCAACTTGCTTGATTTGATTTGATCTGGGCAATTATGATGATCGCAACAAATCTGATCAGGGAAGATAAGACTGCCACGTGTTTCAATTGCCACGTGTTTCAACTGGACCGTCCTGGCAGAGCCGCATATGGGTGGTCCTCTCAGCCGTATGAAGCATGCAGCCGTATGAGGATGGGCAGCCGTATGAAGATGGGCAGCCGCACGTGGATGGGCAGCCGCATGGGGATGGACAACCGCATGGGGATAGGCAGCCGCATACGGATGGGCAGCCGCATGGGGATAGGCAGCCGCTTGCAAATGGGCAGCCGTATGGGGATAGGCAGCCGCATGAAGTGACGGCCGCATGAAGTGAGCGGCCGCATGGAGTGGCCTCGGGACTTGTTAGATTTTGCCAGCTGTAAGGAGATTTTCTCCTCTTTCCCATGAACACGCCATCATGTCAGTCATTATTGCATCTTTGTGCCAGAGCTGTCATAGCCGTTATTTGTCAGAGCAGCCGTCAGGGCATTAAATGCAGCCGAATATCGAGAAGAACTGTTGAAGGCTACGTGGCTTCTTCCTGGGCCGTGGAACTATCCGAGCCGTATGGGCCCTTGAGCCGCATGGACTCTAGAGCCGCATGGACTTCTGAGTCGCATGGAGATTCTGAGCCGCATGGGTACCTCTCTGTCGGAGACGCATAGGTCTTTTTTTATTCTTTTCCATGCTTCTACAAGACCCCATCAAAGTTTTCAACTTAAAAAATTGAAATACTTTGAATAAGAAGCATGGCCATGTAAAAATTCTTCGGACCGCATAGGATGTTCTGGCCGCATGGCCTCCTCAGCCGCATGGCCATCTGAGCCGAATAGGCTGTCTGGCCGCATAGGCTCCTTACCACGTCTTCATGCCACGTGTGCAAATCTTTGCATTGATTGCCTTTGATTTGCTGTCAGATTTAAAGCTGCTTTTTGGGACAGGATCCAAGGGTTTAGCCTTGAATAGTCGGATCGTCTTGATAACCGAAGAGTCGGTTCATTGCACATAGATCGATGCGTCGGTCTATAGGCTTCATCTATAAATAGCAGCGTATTTTTGGAAAGAAGGCTTCTTTACATTCTGCTCTTGTCCTAGCTTTTTTGTCTTTATCTTCCTTTTCTGATCATCAGCAATGGCTCCCAAGTCCTCCAAGTTACGGCGAAGGTTGCAGCAAAGGGTAAGGACGTGGCCTCGACGTCGGCTGCGGCACCTGAAGCTCACTCCGACGTTCATCCTGCCGTTAAGGGTAAGAATTTGGGAAAGTCATATACTTCGAAACCCTAACAACGGCTCTATTGTATGCTTTATGCACAAGCTTTAATGCAAACTGTTCGAATCGTATAGGCCGCATATATTCCCATAACCGAGCCGCATGGGGATACCCCATGTCCGTGCCGCATGGGAGTTGTCTTAGTGGGCCGCATAAACACTTCACGAACTGGACCGCATGGTGACCCTTCGAACAGATCCATATGATTCTCTCTGAATCGAGTCCGCATAAGTTCGTCTAAGTTGGGCCGCCTGAGGCTGTGCTGTATCGAGCCGCATGAACTCCCCTTTTGGACTGTGCCGCATAAGGCTCTGACTATTTTTGACTTTGTTTCTTTTTATCTTTGATTCTTGCAGCAACCCTGCCGAAGGCTGAGATCATTGTGAAAGAAGAGTTGCTGTCCCCTTTCAAACAAGAATCATTGCTTGTTAAGGAGGAGATAACACCAGAAGCGGAGGAACAGAAAGGAGAGCTGGCGTCCATTGCTGTAAAGGAGGAGCCCAGTCTGACGGCGGTAGTAGTGGAGTTCTGATCTTCCTATTTCGGACGAGGATCTTGCTCAAATACATCCTTCATATGCAAAATGGTTGAGAGATTGGTATATGCGTCCCCGTAACTAGGATTCGTGGACTTTCACAAATGTCCGTCTTTGTCTGGATATTTCTGTCTGTCTTTAGCTACGGTTTATGTCTTGCTTCTTTTGGACATCGATGTAATCTTCTTCCCTTTTGTCTGAATGAAAATGATAGAGAACTTTTTTGGCTTGCTCGTGAGATATAGTTTATGTGAATGTCACCGCTTTTGAATGACCGGAATATATTCGCTTTATTCTTTGTTTTGTAGTAGTTGCCCCAATGAGAGGCTTTTTGTGGACCTATTATCTTTGGCGTACCCTAGTTTGGATACGGATAATAAGTTAGGAGAGAACCCATATACTTACTCAAGGTAATGAGGACATGGCAAATATGAGGGTTTCTTCGATGGAGCCTTCCCACTCAGAGGTAATGAGGACATGGCAGGAGTGGGCTCCATGAAGGGGTACATAGAATAACTCAGAGGTAATAAGGACAAGGAAGTTCTATGTAGAGAGGTGATTTGTTTCTGACGGAAGTAGATAACTCAGAGGTAACATCGACATGGTCGTCTTGGAAATTTTGTGGATCTATTACCCTTTTTGTGCACTGAGTGCGGATAGTGGATCATGAGGGAGGATGCTCTTTTAAAAGAAAAGTTCAGAGGTATGATCATACATGACTTACTACCTAGGAGAGACGATATAGATTTATCTGTAGTGACCAGAGTGTAAGTTCAGCGGTACCTACGGGTACATAACTCGATAATCTAGGAGAATTAGAGTCGGCATGTGAGTTCAGTGGTACGAAAGAGTATGACTCGTCATTCTGGAAGATTTGTAGTCGGGATGTGAGTTCAGCGGTACCAGTGGGTACATAACTCAGTAATCCGGGATATTTAGGGAAATAATGTGAGTTCAGCGGTACTGAAGGTACATAACTCATAATCTGGATTTTACGAATGTGAGTTCAGCGTACTGGAAGGTACATAACTCAATAATCTGGGATTTGGAGAATGTAAGTTCAGCGGTACCGGCGAGTGCATAACTCAATAATCTGGGATTTGAAAATGTGAGTTCAGCGGTACCGGAGGGTACATAACTCAATAATCTGAGATTTGGAGAATGTGAGTTCAGCGATACCGAAGGGTACATAACTCAAAAATCTGGGCTTTGGAGAATATCATTTAGACATAATATTTCTTCAGGAACTTGCCGTTGACGGCAACCTGAGCAAGTCTCTATTTTATTTTGCGAGGCGGTAAGCACCGTTGGAGAATACAGCCTCAACGATAAATGACCTTCCCACTTTGGCTGGAATTTGTCGACAGTTTTATGAGTCATAACCATCGACCTTCGAATTGCCAGAACGAGATTGCCCACTTGGAATGTTCTGATTTTAACCTTCTTGTTGAAGGTTCCGGAGATGCGTGCTTGGTATAGCTCGATTCGTTGCTGAGCCAATAGGCGCTTTTCATCTAAGACCTCCAACTCTTGTAGCGGCATGATAGTTATCGTCCGTCGTCAATTGGTAGGTGAGAGCGACACGGAGCGAGGGTATTTGAGTCTCCAATGGGAGAACTGCCTCATTCCCGTACACCAGAGAATGGTGTTTCCAGTGGCTGTTCGGATTGTAGTACGGTACGCCCATAAGCATTTACCAAGCTTTTCGTTCTAGTCACGTTTGTTGGATGATACGAACTTTTTGAGCAATTGATGATAGTTTTATTGAATGCTTCTGCCAATCCATTCGCTGCCGGATTGTATGGTGTTGAAGCAATGTTCTGGATGTGGTGCTTGTCGCAGAACCGATAGAAGGCGTGGCTTGCGAACTGCGGACCATTATCGTGGATGATCCTTGGGGCAGTCCAAAGCGATAAATGACGTGATGCTTGAGGAAGCTGACCACGTTTGAAGTCTTTACTTCTGCAAGCGGAACAGCCTCCGCTTATTTGGAGAAGTAATCCGTGATTGCGAGTATGAAGCGATGTCCTCGGGACGAAGGTGGAGTGATTGGACCGATGATGTCCATTCCCCATGCTTCGAATGGCCAGGACGCCACTGTCGGATATAGAAACTCGGACGGCTGGTGGACGAAGTCCGCGGACTTGGCAGGCTTTGCACTTCCTCGCATAGTCTATCGCATCTGCTACCATCGTGGACCAGTAGTAGCCCATTCGGCGAAGACGGACTTGTAATTTTGGGCCAGGCTGATGGGCCCCGCAGACACCGTCATGGGCTTCGCGTACGGCTTCTTTGGCTTCTGCGTTTGACAGACATCAAGCAATAATCCATCGTAGGATCGGCGATACAGCATCTTCGTCTCTGTATCGTAGAAGAATCTGAGAGAACGCCTTCTGATAGAGGTAGCTTCCTTTGGGTTCTCGGATAGGATGTCGTAGACTATGAAGTCTATGAATGGTTGTCTCCAGTCTGGGACTTCATCGATCGTCTGAGCAAAATAACTCGCACGAATTGAATATTGTTCTTGGGACAGACCAGTTCATGGCCTATCACATCCACCGATTGATGAGCATAGTTCAGAACCACTAGGGAAGCGGCAAGGCCAGCTAAGGCATCGGCTTCGATATTCTGGAGTCTGGGGACGTGTTCGATGAAGAACCCTTCAAATGATGAGATGATCGATCGCTATTTGGTGATAGGGGATCATGTCTTCATGGCGGACTTCGTATGAACCTCGGATCTGATTGACGATTAACTGTGAATCGCCGTATGCTTCAAGATATTCTACCCCCAGCTCTCTTGCAAGTTGGAGGCTAATGACTAAAGCGTTGTACTCGGCCACATTGTTAGAGCAAGGTTCCGTGAGGGTAAGCACGATTGATCTCCAGTCCGGAAGAAGAAATCAGCACCACCCCGACTCCGACGATATGTTGCCCTTGGGTCGGTCCTCGAAGCACCGTCGAAGAACATTCGTCATATATCATCGTGAGAGGTCGCATGCGAGTCGGCGACCCCATCTGGGATTTTTCGTATATTCTGGCCGACTCCGGGCCTGGGTGGGCTGCTAAAAAGTCCGCCAGAGCTTGACCTTTAACAGCCTTTTACGGGACGAAGCATATGGTAGGGGACAGTAGTATTGCCCATGTAGCGAGACAAGAGCTGAGTGCCCCTGGTTTAGTCATGAGGACCCTAAGGGGTTGACTCGTGATATCACATGTATAGTTTGCCCCGTGACATAGTCTCGCGTCTTTTGAATGGCGAACACCAGGGTGAGGTATTCCTTCTCCACGGCAGTATATCGGTGCTCTGCCCGATCATCATTCGGCTGAGGTAATAAATAGCTTGCTCATGGCTTGCATCATTGTTTTGTACTGGCAGAGCGCCGAGGGAATGCACCATTGCTCGTATATAGAGCAGGAATGGTTTTCCAGCGACCGGGGCTACCAGGACTGGAGGGTTCGACAAATATTTTTGATGCTGTCGAAAGCATGCTGGCATTCTTCATCCCATATGAATGAGACGCCCTTCTTCATGAGATGGTGAATGGCTGACATCGCCCGGAGAGGTTGGAGATAAACCTCCTGATGTAAGCTAACCTCCCTTGAAGGCCTCGGAGTTCTCGAAGATTTCTCGGGGGACCCATCTCCATGATTGCCTTCGTCTTCTCAGGGACTACGTGGATACCCTGGGAGGTGATGATGAAACCCAAGAACTTTGCTAGATACGCTCAAGAAGGATTTCGTGGGGTTTATTTTCAAATTGTGCGCTCGTATCAGGTCGAACACTGTCCTTAGATCATGCAGATGATCTTCCTTAGAGCGGCTTTTGACGGCGATGTCGTCAACATAGCAATCCACTGTTTTGCGCAAGTGGTCTCTAAAGATGATGCCCATAGCTCTCTAATAGGTGGCGCCAGCGTTCTTTAAATAGAAAGGCATGACTGTGTAGCAGAACGTGCCTATTGGTGTTCGGAATGATGTATGCTTTTCGTCGTCGAGAGACATCTTGATTTGGTTATACCTCGAGAAGCCATCCATGAACGACATACGTTCGATGCCACAGGTGTTATCAATCATGATGTCTGTGATAGGGAGGGGAACTCATCTTTGGGACACGCCTCGTTCAGATTGCGGAAGTCGACGCAGATTCGAATCTTTCCATTCTTCTTGAGGACCGGTACTATGTTGGCGACCCAGTCCCAATGTTGTTCCTCACGAATAAGCCGCTGGCTATCAGTTTGTTGACTTTGGCTTCGATCGCATCCATGATGCCTGGGCGAAAGCATCGTTGCTGTTGTTTGACTGGCTTTGCCTCTGGCCAAATATTGAGCTTGTGAAGAGCAACATCGGGGTTTAGCCCTGGCATATCTTTATAGTTCTAGGCGAACACATCAATATATTCTTTGACGAGTTCCAGTAGCGATTCTCGCTCTTCGTCTGTCAGGCTTTTACTAACGAAGATTGGTTTTGGAGAAGAGTCGCTGCCGAAATCCACTTGCATGACCTCATCTTTAGTAGGAGGCTCTCTTTGTTCAAACTGCTTCTCCTATTACGCATCCAGCTGTTGGGCCCATGGCTCTAATTCGAGGAGTTCAGGAAAGTCTTCACCTTCTTCGTAAGCATCGACGAATACCATATTGACAGACAGGACTTGCCTGAATACATCCCTGATGCTGATATCTGAATCAGAAGTTGGTGATTCGGTTGAGTGTGAATGCCAGTCGCATTCCTTATCTGAGCTTTCAGGGGTCGTTGCAGGCGTAACATATCCCAGTCCGCATCGGGTCTTGTTGTAGTAGTCCTGTAGTTTGCAGCCGGGACCGGCGACTTTAAAGGTAATCATCGACTAGTGTCGTAGTTCAAACCTGGCGTAGTCTCCAGATCATACCCCTGTTTTTGCATGAGGTATTTGGATTGGGGGCTATATAGATAGAGAGGCACTCTCCCGGTACCCGATTCGAGATCGACTTCTTTTATGGTGAAGGGCTGTAGATCATTCTTTCGACCAAAGATGATTGGATGGTCCCCTCCCTCGATTATGCGGTAAGCATCTTCTACGGGAGTAAGTTGATTTACGGTAAACATTTGTCACCTGTGTGTGTAGGTGAGTGCCTATACCGTGTTCCATAGCATACATTGTACAGAGCTTATTAAGCTCGATGTAGTTCAAAGATAGCCCTTTATTGATGAAGTAAGGTATCTTTCCTTACGGGATTACATCATCTGTGGATGGAACATCAGTGTGAGCAGCCACATACTTGGCCAGTTCTAGTTCTTCTTTGGCCACCCCCTGTATAAAGAAGACTGAGAGGATGACTTGGGCAACTTGATCATCAGGGGTTCCGCTGGGAGAGCAGAACGCGGAGTCGTTGGCAAACTAGCGACCCCCAGTTTGGTACTTGATGCTGGGCGGGGAGTGGTTCTCGCTAGAAACCCCAGACTTTTCATCGGACTGACGATTCTTTTTGTGAAGACGTATCGTCATTAGCTTGTCGGAGGGATTGAGCTTCTCCGTTTGTGGCTGGCCGACTCTCGACAATCTGATTGTCAGTGGCTCCATTGTGGGTCTTGGCGCTTGGCCGGACCTTGGCAGCTGGATTATCATTTGCCCTTCTTACGCCGAGAGGCTGATTACATCCTTACGCAGAGCGGCCGTAAGGGGTGATCTTGTCAGGTTTGCGAGCTTGGAGGTGGATTGTCATAGGTTCTTCTGATCCTGTGGCCGTCTCAGTACGAGCTTGCACTCCTTCACCAAGGTGTCTCTTCGAATTTTCATATAAGCAGGAGTCTGAGTAGTAAGATTTGACCCCTTTGAAGGGATCGATGTCGGCAAATTCTGTCCTCACGAAGCCGTGTTTGTCGACATACTTGAAGCACTGGTGCAGCGTGGAAGGCACGATCATGTAATCGTGTATCCAAGGGCGCCCCAGGAGGATATTGTAGGAAGTATCCGCATCTATGACGTAACAGGTCACTTCTGACTGAAGATCGCCAATTTAGCATTTCAAGCGAATCTTCCCAAACGGGTAGCTCCTGCCCAAATTGAAACCGCTGATGGCGGTGCTTGTTGGCATCTGGCGATGCATAGGAATGCGGAGATGTAACAGACCTTTCGGGATGATGCTTATGGAAGAACCAGGATCAATGTGCATCCGATCCACCTTTACGTCGTCGATGTATCCAGTATAATATAACGGACGATCATGCAGGTTGGTTTTAATGAGCATATCCTATGGAGTGAAGATAATATTGGGCATCGCTCCTGTGCAAGCACAGTCTTAGAGATTTGCAGGCGGGCTCTCTCCCGTGAGGTTGACCTGAGCTAGATATGCGTCAGCATTCTGGAGTGCATCGTCAAGGCCGTGCGAACATCCTTGGAGAGTCTCAGGAGCTCGTATAATGACAATTTGGCCGATGTGTTGGCCAATTGCCAAGATGTCAAAGTTATAGGGCCTTTCCAGCCCATGTGATGCCTTTTTTTGGAGGGATTTGTCAAAGCGAGTCTCCTTCGGCCTAGGCTTGTCGGTCGTCAAAGGTTGAGAAGGTCCTGGAGCGTCAGCAGTAGCCGGCTGATGTTCTTCAGTCGAGTTATCTGGCGTAGGCTGGGATTGAGCACCAGACCGAGTGACGACATCTGTGGCTTCTTCGACATCTGCCAAAATTGTGCGGCAGGATCTGACCTTCCTACTCTTCTTCTTGCCAATGGAGGGTGGTGTGGACTGAGTCACTTCAGGTACCAAGTCTGGATGGACCCATATGACCTCTCCTCGTGACGTGGTAAGGGGTACTAGACCAGTAGCCTGATCTCGAGGAGGTGGAAGATTAGCAATCTCCATTGTCGCCCGAGGGATGGGTATCACGCCGTCTTGAGTCTCTGTCGGAGAGAAGCTGCCAAATGTACGGACACCATGTTGGCTGCCACGGTTACCTCCTCGAAATCAATGGCCAGAGCCTTCGAATCGATGAGATGTTGATGTATCGCTTCAGTTGTTAGCAGTCGTGTAGCATGGTGGACGTAGCGGTGGTAATGGCAGTACTTTGGGCTCTCCATTTCTGCCGGTCGAGGTTCCCGTCTTAGTGGAGGGAGCTAATTCTATCTCCTTGTATGAGCATATCCAAGATGGGCTTGACATGGCTGTCTTCGAAGGAGTAGGTCATTTGCGGCCATTGCTTGTCTGCGATTTTGACTCAGGTTTCTGGACTGTGTCGGCCACCATAGCCTGCTTGCCCTTATTGTCCCGATTGTTGGAAGAGTTACCACCATTGTTATTGTTGGTATTAGGGTGCTTTCCCTTGTCCTCTCCCTCCGAGATGTATAATCCCAGTTGGCGAGCCTTTTCAACCTGTCTTCGACACTAGTGGCACTGATGATGAACGTCTTCTAGTCCTTGAATTGACTTTCACCCATCCAGAGGCTGATTGTTGGAAGTAGTCTCTTTTGACAAATTTTAATCAAGGAGGAATCAGGGTTGCCAGAAGTCAACTTCATTGCGGTTTGGCGAAATCGTTCAATATAGTTCCTTGTTAGCCCTTTCTCCCCTTGATAGACGTCCATGAGGGTGGACATTGTGACGTTCTGTCCTACCTCGTAGAATCTCTCGAAGAACATGCGCTTAAAATGGTGAAGGAGTGGATACAGTTGTTTGGCAGGTTACGGTACCAGTTGAAGGCGACCCCTTCCAATGTCCCGATGAATAATCGTGTAAGGATGGCATCATCATGGGGCAGATGGTCGATGGTGACCTCGAAGTAAGTGATGTACCGACTTGCGGAGGTCTTCCCATCATATGGATTGATATGGAATGGTTTATACTTTGGTGGGAAGGGAACATTTCTCCACGCAGCGGGATACGGTTGTCGTATCCTGAGGTCTTGCCAGTTTTCTCGGGCGTAGAACATGGCTCGGAGCTCCTGGACCTCTCTTCTAGCCTCCCTGGCCTCGTCTGCAGCGGTAGGAGCCAACATTTCAGGAGGATTATTGCCCAGGTATGGTGTCGCTGAGTTCGAGTCCGC
Source organism: Iris pallida (assembly GCA_029216955.1). Classification (NCBI taxonomy): domain Eukaryota; kingdom Viridiplantae; phylum Streptophyta; class Magnoliopsida; order Asparagales; family Iridaceae; genus Iris; species Iris pallida. The sequence continues at coordinate 34,695 of JANAVB010011807.1, forward strand.
ATTGACTGCGGGACCCAAGTTTGTTTGGCCAGGCGTCCCTCCTTGCAGAGTAGGAAGGGCTGCTTTGATCTCGTCCCCGATTTGACCAAAGTACGCAATATGGCCTCCAGAGTGTCGATGCATTGGCGATTACTGGAACCATCTTGTTCGTCATTTGTCATGAATGTCATCATCACATGAGTAGAAGTGGAAGGGACGGTGGATGACGTGCCCTCCGAATCATACCCCTGTACTGAAAAGTCATCGGGGTATGTGGGAATGTTCTCCTCTGGTTCGGACTCAGAAGGAATAGTACCCCCAGCTTCCGAGCTTGTCTCGTCTTGAGAGTTGTGGACGTCCTCGGGGACGTCAGGATCTGCTGTATCTGATGGAGAGTTGTTTCCTCGGGCTCATCTCTTGGAACATCGAATTATCGTGGATGTTCGGGGGAGTGCTACCCCAGTTTCAGCAACCTCCAGTGATGTGGATGATGAATCTCCCACTGTAGCAGATTTTGTCTTTGAACGGGTACCTTGGAAAACTCCGGTGGTGGGCAACCATTTAGACGACAGTTTCTTAGTCATAGGGGTTGAAATCTTTGGGCTGGAAACGTTTATCTTCTTCCTCTCCCATCGGCGGGGATTTTCTGAGTAGTTGCAGGAGATGACGGAGGCGCCTCATCCTCTGAGCTCGGCTGTTGTAATCTTTGGAAGACGGACTGCCGGTCCTCTCGTACCGACGCATTGTTGCAACAGCAGTTGACAATGACTTGGGTGCAGTGACGTCTGGAAGGACTCTTTGCATACCGAGGTCTCTTCTCTTTCCTTGCGTTTGTGGAGGATAACCTCACATAAGTCAGATGGGTCTGGAACGACCATGTTTGCTTCCTGGGTTTTGGGAACTACTATGTCCGTTTGCCGTCGGGGGCTGGACTCAAGTGGTTCTGTACAACTTTCCATCAGAGGCCCGCATAACAGTATGTGGAGCGTTCGGATGGTCAGCGGTCGGGACAGCGGACTGAGCTCGTCAAGCTCTCGCTGCCCTAGACTTTTTTGCTCTAGTGCGTGAGGGCACATAGTAGGAAGAGTCTAAGTGTGCTGCAGAGAGTCAGACATATTTTTTCGGGCGTGAGAGATCAGGACCATAGGAGAGGCGATCGAAGACTGATCCTGGGCCGCATGGAGCAGACAGCATGCGGCTGGAATCAACGTCTTCATACGGCTGGCAAGTTTTGACCGCGTGGAGCAGACAGCATGCGGCTGGAATCAACAGTCTTCATACGGCTGAAAGTCTCGGTCGCATAAGTCTTCTCCATACGGTTGGAAATCTCGACCGCATGGGTATTCTGCATCCGGCTGCAGTTTTGACCGTATGGATATCATGCATACGGCTGGCAATCTTGGCCGCATGAATGTTCAGCCTGCGGCTGGTGCCTTTGTTCGGCTTCTTCCTGTAGCACATAGAATTACTCTTTGCCCCTGTAAGTCCAGCATCGTAGTGCTTTCTTCTGCCGGACTTGGGGACAGCAGAGTCCTCTATGGCTTGAAGTGGGGCCGCATGAGAGTTGCCTTCGCCGTCTTGGGCAGCAAGAGTACTCCGTCCAGAGCTTGGGGGGGAGCAAATGATTTTAACCTCCACTCCCTGCGAGCCTTCTTTGTGCGGGTTCTCTTCTGGACCGGGCCAGCGCTCCCGTCGGAGAGCATTTATTCAAACGCCTGTTGGTCGAAGCGGACGACCATCTTCTGTTGTGTGGAGCCAAGTTTGCTGTGTCCGATTGCGTCACCAACTTCTCAGCCATTGAGAAGTTTGTCCCCAGCAGTATCGCCATCGTGTTTGCTATGAATTATAAAAGAACAGAACAATTATATCGGAGGACTGGACTCTTACTTCACAATACAAACTCGCTCGTACAAAGAAAGCCTAGGGACGAAAACCTAGGTACAGCAATGTAAGTACAATTGTTTAGTTTTTCTGGGGGTAAAGATAGAGGCTCGAGAAAGCGATGGCAGCTCTGCCTTACTCCTTGGACGATCGGACGTAGCCTTGGCTCTGGTGAAGAAATGCTCTTGGACGTGTGGGAAGACTCTCTTGCGCCTTCGATTGCTAGCTCTCTGGATGTTTCTGTAGTGCTCTCTCCCTTTTTCTTCGCTCTCGTCTCCTGAATTCTCCAACGTTTGCAAGAGAATGGCACCTTGCTATTTATAGAAGTGGGGGTATGATCATTAGGGTTTACCAATGATTGCCTCCTTGAGAAGTCGGCGGTTAAGGATCAATTAATCTGGGCCATTAATTCTGATTGTAGCAAATCCAGGTAATTAATATAGATTGCATCAAATCTTTGTGGGCAATAAATTGATTGCCATGAATATTTGTGATTTGTGATAGCCTGCCACGTGTCCAATTTGATTGATTTGATTTGATCTGGGCAATTATGACGATCGCAACAAATCTGATCAGGGAAGATAAGACTGCCACGTGTCTCAACGGGACCGTCCTAGCAGGGCCGCATATGGGTGGTCCTCTCAGCCGTATGAAGCATGCAGCCGCATGAGGATGGGCAGCCGCATGAAGATGGGCAGCCGCACGTGGATGGGCAGCCGCATGGGGATGGACAGTCGTATGGGGATAGGCAGCCGCATGCAGATGGGTAGCCGTATGGGGATAGGCAGCCGCATGCAAGTGGGAAGCCGCATGAGGATAGGCAGCCGCATGAAGTGGGCGCCGCATGAAGTGAGCGGCCGCATGGAGTAGCCTCGGAACTTGTTAGATTTTGCCAGCTGTAAGGAGATTTTTTCTCTTTCCCATGAACACGCCATCATGTCAGTCATTATTGCGTCTTTGTGCCAAAGATGTCATAGCCGTCATTTGTCAGAGCCCGTCAGGACATTAAATGCAGCTGAATGTCGAGAAGAACTGTTGAAGGCCACGTGGCTTCTTCTGGGCCGCATGGAACTATCCGAGCCGTATGGGCCCTTGAGCCACATGGACTCTAGAGCGGCATGGACTTCTGAGTCGCATAGGGATTCTGAGCCGCATGGGGATCTCTCTGTCGGAACCGCATAGGCCTTTCTTTATTATTTTCTATGCTTCTACACCACCAAAAGGTCGTGCACAAGTCCTTGTACATTTTGGTACTCTCGGGATACAACGAGTACTTCGTATAGTGGGTCTCTGTCAGAATCTCTTTCTAAGTTTGGTATGGTCCGGCACGCATATTCTTCCTTTCATCCGCGTCATTCCGCCCTCGTCCTCCACAAAGTCGGTCGCCTTTCCTATCGAAATCAGCTCGCGCATCTTCTTCAGGAATGGGTCGTCCTCTTGTGCGGTCTTTATCTTGTTGTCAAGCTCGACTCAAGGTGCAATTGGGCCAATTGTGCTCCACGGTAG